>RPOG01001187.1:0-100634 GCA_008086565.1 Thalassoma bifasciatum
CTTGGCTCATGCTGATGCTGAGGTCGCTGGGCCGGTCCGTGCTGATCTAACTCCACAGGTGAGTAAGCCAGAGGGTAAACCTCAACTCACACTCCCTCGATATGATCCAGTTTCTCCTGAGTCCTCTGAAGGTTCCAGATTAGACACACGCTTGAAGTGGAGGATAGCTCGTCTTAAGATGGAGAGGGAGGAGAGACGGAAGGAGAGAGAGTAAGTCGACTCCTCTCTCGATCTTGAGTCTTTCGAACTCTAACTCAGTCTCTGGGAATTCAACGCAGTCTCCCTCGAAGTCCCTCGATGACGGTCGTTAGGTAGATCGTGTGATCCAAATGGTGGTCGATGTCGTCGCAAGCTACGTTCATTTGTGTAGAGGAATCAGGGACAAAAAGCACTCCGACTGGTTGAGGCATACTTTGGGGCGTTTGAGAGGATTGCAGCTGTTTTCAGATGGCCTGTGAGTGTTTGGGCCATATTGCTGCAGTGTAGACTTGTAGGAAAAGCTCAAGAGGCTTGTTCTGCGTTGTCAGTTGAAGATGGTCTTGATTATGAAAAAGTGAAGAGTGCTATTCTTCGTGCTTATGAATTGGTGCCTGAGGCGTATAGACAGCGTTTCCGCAGCCTGAGAAAGTCGCCTAGCCAGTCATATCTTGATTTTGCAAGGGAGAAGGGAATTCTTTTTGATGGATGGTGTGTAGCTTGTAAGGCTAGTGATTTAGCGTCAGTACGTGAGCTGATATTATTGGAGGAATTTAAGAATTGCATCCCTGAGCGCACAGCAGTCTATTTAAATGAGCAGAAGGTTTCCACCCTACAGGAGGCAGCAACACTTGCTGAGGAGTTCACATTAACTCACAAAACAGTGTTTGTGACACGTAACCCCAGTGAAAATACTTCTAAACCAGACCATCAGGTACGTGGTAACAATTTGTCACACCCTTCTCAACGGGACCGACAGCCCAGACCCTGTTTCTACTGTGGTGAGGTTGGCCACCTTATCGCTGATTGCGAAGCTTGGAAGCAGAAGCAAAACAGGTCTACATCCCAAACACCAAAAGGGGTGGGGCTAATTGCTGTTTCTCCCCAGGCATCCACTGAGTCCCTGGCTGTTGAAGTGCCTGACAGTTTTAAACCTTTTACCTCTGATGGCTATGTGTCTTTTACAGGAAGAACTGAGGACCAGCAACCAGTCAAGATTTTGCGAGATACTGCTTGCTCTCAGTCACTCATCCTCTCTCATGTTCTGCCCTTAGGTCTCAAGTCTGATGTGAGTGCTGTGGTAAGGGGTATAGAGATGGGTTTTGTACCTGCTACCTGCTACGTATACTCATACGTCTTTGACACCCACTCATACGTCTGTGACATCTACTCACATGTCTGTGACACCTACTCATATGTCTGTGACACCCATTCATATGTTTGTGACACCTACTCACACATCTGTGACATCCACTCACATGTCTGTGACACCCATTCATACGTCTGTGACACCTACTCACACGTCTGTGACAGCCACTCATACGTCTGTGACACCTACTCACACGTCTGTGACACCCACTCTTACGTCTGTCACACCTACTTACATGTCTGTGACATCCACTCATACGTCTGTGACACCCACTCATACATCTGTGACACCTACTCATACGTCTGTGACATACACTCACTCGTCTGTGACACCCATTCATACGTCTGTGACATCTACTCACATGTCTGTGACACCTACTCATATGTCTGTGACATCTACTCACATGTCTGTGACACCCACTCATACGTCTGTCACACCTACCTACATGTCTGTGACATCCACTCATACGTCTGTGACACCCACTCATACATCTGTGACACCTACTCATACGTCTCTGACATACACTCACTCGTCTGTGACACCCATTCATACGTCTGTGACATCTACTCACATGTCTGTGACACCTACTCATATGTCTGTGACATCTACTCACATGTCTGTGACACCCACTCATACGTCTGTGACACCCAAACTCTAAAAAGTGGGACTTGGCTAAATTAATTCTTACAAAATAATTGTTTTTAACCTATTCATGATAAAAATGACTTTGTGACATTTGGTAAATTATTACGTTGATCCAATCAAATCTGAATAATTTAACAATTTGTTTAGCTTATTTTTTTTTTGAATAACATCAGCTGAAATCACTGAGTAAAATTTAATGTTTTATCAGTAAAGTCAATAACGTTGAAAATTTGGTAAATGTAGCAGAATGGCACACAAAAAAAAGATTTTGTGCGATCATTGGCATTATGAAATCATATTTACCAAATTTTACCTGATTAGGGATATTTATTATTTTTTATCGATAAAAAATATATATAAAATCAACGTGATTCTTTCTAGAATGAGATGAATTTGATTAGAACATATTTGAGCATTCTTGATTAGACTATAAAACCAATGCGGTTGGGTTTCATAAGTTTGGACAGTTGGTATATCTTACATTTTTGTTTTTGATACCCTTTAAATCTTATCCAGTTTTCCCTGTAAAATTGATGTGGATTTACTCAACATTTTCTATTTTATGAGTAAATCCAAAACATTTCAACTTGTGTTTTCAGTACATTGTATTTGATCGTTTTATTAAAATTGACTTAACTAAATCAATGGGTTTTAGTCAAAGTCGAAGTAATTCATCTATTTAATTATATCAAGTGTCACTTTGTTGCCTTAATTTTTTTAAGTAGACATAGGTCAAACTTGTCTGAGTGCATGGGACTCTTTTTCACTGCTTTTGGGACTGTGATGAGATCAAAATTTTGGAGATCTGTAACCTATTATGTCTTATCTCTCACATCACCTCGTCCTTGATACTCTTAAATCCTAAGACGTGCATATTTATTTATATATTCCTACTAACTGTGCTCTTTCTAAAAGAGAGAGGGTAATGGTGAGATTACGTTTATCACAAGTGAGGCGTTCCATTGCACTCTGTTGAAAAACACATGTAGCTCCTCTCTTGGCTGTTAGTTCAAAGAGTATCAGCAAGTTTGGCTCTGAAAAAACCTGCATATACAGTTAGGAGGAAGGTTTCAGAATTTGCTCAAATTTGGGTGGATTCCTTTAAATTTGTTAAAGATGCTGATTTAGGAAATGTATTGAAAGCATGAGGCATGAATGAAAGACATTTATACAAGTGAGTTGTTGTGTACGGGTGTGAAAAATGTGTTACACATGACTGTTTGTTTATTTTTTCAATTATCCATGTATATGCATGTAGAGCGCACATTTGGGCGACTGATGTGCTTGGATACAGCGGGTGGCAAACTTCTCTACAACCCCGTGAAGGTTTGCAGGATAATTCTGGCTTGCTGTGTCCTCCACAACCTTGCCATGGCCCATGGCATTCCCGCTCCACCCATAGCAGAACCCATACATGAGGAGGAGGACGACGACGCACCGCCCAATGCAGAAGCTCCTGGCAGGGCAGCTATTCAGGCTCGCTATGAGCTAATGCAGCGTCTTGAAGGTGAGCACTGAAAGGTGGTAACTTTTTTTTTTTTTTTACTTTAAATTGTGTGATGCAAATTCAGTACAGATACAAAATACACAATGCAGGAAGAGGCCGAAAACTATTGTTAGAAATGGAAGAAAACTGTTAAAATGCTTAAGGGACTGAACTTGATAACATGTAACTGAATTAAGTCTGTTCAGATCTTTTTAACAAGTTGCAACCAGAGCCAAGCACGTGTAGCAGGTCAAACGGAGCTGAGCAAACTTAATTCAGTTATGCGTTAACAAGTGAAGTCTCTAACGCTTTTCAGAGTTTTTTTTACAGCGGCAAAGTCACAGAATCATGCATTTGAGATACCTTTTGAAAATAAATGATTCAAACACACAAAAGCTTAACTTAAAATTTATTTTTCAACAAAAAAATCCAAAAACTGTCTCAATGTGTTATTAAGGTTATTAATGCTCATTGTGATCTCCTTCACAGCGTCCAGGAGAGCCACCTGATTTTTCAGGACTTCATCAGTCAGCACCGACGAGTGTCCTGAGTGGGAGCCTGAGGAGTGGGGTGCGTGGTGGGCGGTGGCAACGGGGACGAGGAGGTTGAAGGTCTCACGTCCTCCTCCTCCTCACCACCATCGTCATCATCCGGGCATACAGATTGAGAAATTGTTGCATTCAGCATTGACCATTTCAGTTAAATAAAGAGTTTTTTTGTGATTCGCTTCACTCGTGCCTCATTTCACGATTACTGAATTCTGAATACAAGAAAATTATATTCAAGCGATGGATGAATGTCACCGCTTTGGCCCTCGTTCCTCTGACAAATGCTAGATATTGCTGCGTCTCCGATTAACGCAGCTATGGGGAGAGATCAGGTGGTCCTTGTCCTCCCCCTTCTTCCTTCTCTGGTCCAATATTCTTCTCTTTGCATCCACCTTAATGTCGAACCACTTTTTCTTCACTTGTGCCACGGTGCGTCCCTCAGGTGACACTGCATTGATGACCTCCGTGATGGCAGTAAGTTAATCAAATCTACTTTATCTGAGTTAACAGAAATTACTTCTTTTAAGGCAGCGAGTTTGCTTTTTTTTTTTTAGTAAAGTCAACTTATTACAGTTTACAGTGTATAAAATATATTTGAGCATACTTGATTAGACTATAAAACCAATGCGATTGGGTTTCATAAAGGTTCGGACAGTTGGTATATCTTACATTTTTGTTTTTGATACCCCTTGAATCTTATCCAGTTTCTCAGGCCTCATTTCTATAGCCCCTCCCCTTCTTACAGAACTCAATATACTGAGTTAACTCTGCTTAACATGATTAGTGCATTGCACCTTTCGACTGATGAACACAAACAACTAATTTGATTTAGTAATGACAATGTCTTTTTACAAAACATGAGATGTTACATAATGACTACTAAGAATTTTAAGTTGTAACAAAATTTGTGTTTACAGTGTAGATGTTACATAGTATGACATGAATACATGAATGTAAATTTTCTGAGAAAGGTGAAATTCAATAAAAACAAATGCACGCCTTAACAAGATTTGTCTTTACAACTGTGGGTGCTAGAGCTCATGGGAAATGGAGTCTTCATACTAGAAAAAGATAATCCTTTTTAGAAATTCCTCACAGCACCTTTAGCTAAATGAAAGACAAGTTGGTTTGACACAATCTGTAGAATTAAAGACAAAAGTATGAGTTTCATTTGTAAGTGACACTTCCACAGGCGTAAATATTTATCAGAATACTGCAAGACAAATTCACATTCAGCAGAAGGCTCACTTTAACTCTCCTTCGCACCACATCGTACACCCACTACAGCATCTTTAAATGAGTCTTTTGAAAACGAGGACTTGTTAACAGCTCCTTTGATCCCCTCGCTGTTTCAGTTCCCTCCCTGTTGGACTGTTGATCTCAAGAAAGCACATTTAGTAGTACACTCATCAAAGCTGAATGATGACAAAAACTATAAAAACAGCACCCGGCTTGTTGAAAGAAAAAATCTCTCCCCCTGACATGTTTTGGCAATTCTCTCTCTGGTCCTTGAGTGTCTCATATCTGTGACGGGCAGCAGAGAAAACAGACGAGGACAGAGCCGTCACAGCCTCTAGTCTCACACTTGTTTGATGTATCTCAGACGGACCAGCTTGCCTCACACTCATAAGAAGGGGGGGGCTCACTCACACTGTTGTTCCGTTCTCGGCCTTGGCACCAGAAACCTTCCTGTGGGTCTCGACTCGCTCTGTGACAAATAGACAGTGGCATCTGCGGGCTGGAGGCCTCGACGACACAGCGACCAGGGACGGGCGGCTGGCGGGACGGCATGAATATTCATCACAAGGCGATATTTCACCTCATCAGCTCCACGCCGGCTGTTCCTTGCCCTCCGATGGAGTCGGAGAGGACGAGGAACACGGCTGAGAAAATGTGAAGATGATAGGCGATGAGAGTCGGGGCCAAGGAGGAAGCGGAGCAGATTGAGGGAAGGAGAGGGCTCGGCTTTGAAAGATGCTTCAACCAGATGAAAGAGACAACTCAAGGGGAGAGATGGAGAGAAGAGAGAGAGAGTGTGAGGGAGCGGGAAGGATTGCTTTGGAAAGATGACAGGATGGCAACAGATGAGGGGAAAAAGTGTAGAAAATGTGAGAGAAACGAGTGAAATGGCTTGGATAAGGAATGAAGAGAAGAGAGGCGGAAAGGGTTTGTTTTGGAAAGATGGGTAAATTAACCCCTTGCATCCCACCCAATTCAGGCCCATTTACAAAGCTATGATTTTAAGGCTTATAACTAAAGAACCATAAGGTCAAAGTTCATCACCGACACCTTATTTGAAAGATTAAAGTCTCTAGTTTCAGAAAATGTTGTGTTTTTGTCCACATCACCTTTTGTCCTACTCTTTTCTAACCAATTTTTGCACATCATTAACTTCAAGATGCTTCATCCTAGACTTAAGACATCCACTAAATCACTTCTGCACTTGTCATTTACATCTGGGTGAAATTTGAGCTTTTTCGTTAAAACCTTGTAGGAGTTAAAGAGTTTTTAGTCTCAGGTGACCAACACTACCAGATGCGTTCTCATTTACCACAGTCTAGTCTGACAACTTCGCGCAAACAAAACCAGCTGTATCAGTGCTCAGTGTCCTCTTCGTAGTCAGCTTTGTTCTTTCTTTGAAAAGTTTTGCAAAAAATCATTAAATTATAGCTCCTGTTTCTCACAAAAATATAAATGATAATGCAGGGCAAAAAAAAAATCAATTGTCCTGGGAGTCTATCCGGCTACAGCAGGCTTTGTGTGAACAGTAGGGCTTGGTTATTGTACGTATGACTGACTGAGTCAATAGTCAATCGAGCTGTCATGAGGCTTAACGCAACATGTGCTAATGCTACTGGCCAGTCAAGCAGAGAACACTTACTGTATAAATTAGGCTCTCCTGGCATCAAATCTCCGTGTACTGAGATGGGACACTCCTGTCCCGTAGCCAGAAGTCTAAGGAAGTTAAATATGCCAAGCTTTGCCTGATTCACAGATTCACTCATGAATTGTATTGATGAGAACGGACACGACAGACAGACAAACAACGGACTTTACAGGAGAAATTTCACCACTTGGAATAATTTGATGAAACAACACTTTTGATATGTTTGAACTCTGGATTCCTCTGGTGGAAAGGAGAGTGAATATTCAGGGTACAGGCTACAGATGTGATGTAATGACGCAAAACAGTTTGGACCCCCATTCATTGTGATCGCCATCTGAGCGATTCTTTCACTATTTACATTTTGTCGGTCCAGTAAACTTTAAAACGAACTTAGCGGCTAAAATGTGAAGAATCTAAGTTTTCTAACACAGTATAGCATTCTGATGTTTGACAAAGGCGTTACTGTTTATACTTTGATGATGTCAGAGAAGTGGCAAACAGGTCACTGACGTGCCAATGGAGTATCAGAGGTTAAAGCTGGAGTGTGAAAATGAGGAGGAGAAAAGATTGAGTTTAGAGTGAAAAGGTTTGGTGTTGGTGTAAAAGGTGATTTATACTCCTGAATGGAGACAGAAGCCTCACCTCTTTTCCTCCTCCTCCTCTCCACCCAGCTCATCCCGGCTGCTCGTTTACCTGCGGACAGACTGCTGCTGGTCGAGGGATAAGTAAACAAGGCTGGTGCTCACAGATGGGACCTTATGAGATGGATTGCCTTGTCTCTGATACAAGCATGCATGCAGACACATAACAGGCTAACACTGTGCAGAAGTGTGGCAGCATGGAAGGAAAACAAATAACCACACATGGGCGAGCTCACTAGAGAAATCACTTTAGGCAAAAACCAGTCTGGGGCTCTTCTGTGGGGGTTTGGTGGAGCGAGAGGCTGCAGACATAAACACACTGTTTGCAGTTTCACACATCCTGTTATTTCTGAAGCCTCTGTTTGACCAAGAAGAGCAAATGTAAAAGGAGCATTTTAAAAGAGAGAAAGTCAAGTGAGCTCTCAAAAGCAACTGGAACAAGAAAGTTTTGTCAGAAAAATCTGTTGCAAAATGAAGAGAGAAATTAGCTGATGCATATTGATGGGAAAGGGAATGGCCCTGATACTGATCCATGTCTTTTGTTATTTAATTTGAATATCAGCCAATACACTGTGAAATTCAAGCTGACTTTACTTGAAAGAAATACGCAAAGTCGTTGCCTTAAAAAAATAATTTATGTTAACTTAGATAAGGGTTGGGCTGCACGATGGCGCTTCAGCCTCACAGCGAGAAGGTCACTGGTTCGATTGGCCGGCATGGTTGGCCTTTCTGTGTGGAGTTTGCATGTTCTCCCCGTGCATGCGTGGGTTCTCTCCAGGTACTCCGGCTTCCTCCCACAGACCAAAAACATGCCCACTTTTGTTTCTATGTCAGCCCTGAGATTGACTGGCGACCAATCCAGGGTGTACCCCGCCTCTCGCCCAATAACAGCTGGGATAGGCTCCAGCCACCCGCAACCCTGAATAGCAGGATGGATGGATAAGGGTTAGGTTAGGAAAGTTGATTTGATTAACTTTTGTGAGTTTGCAGTACTTAAATTAATTAGGTTGACCATGAGTGAGGAGGGCAGGCAGTGGACATGAGACCCTGTTGTACATGGATATATCACATAGGTGACACAGGCTGTCTTTGCCCTGGAATAGACTGACCGTCTATGCTCCATGGCTTAGTCCAGCTGTGAACGGCATAGACTGGATACCAAGGACATTAATAAATAATGTCATTTTCTGCTGTAGAACTCAATAAAAATTCCTGTGAATGTTTTGCATTAGCCTCTGGTTTGAACAGGCATTTTCATTTGCCCACTAAAGCTGCCCATCATGTACTAAATGTTGACTTATGGTGTGTGACTGTACATTATGGAAAAATGCTAGCAGGGGATGTCAGTCCACAGACAGCCAGTCTACACAGGCGGCTTGTGCGTGATTCACCCACGTACAGCAGGGTCTCATGTCCACTGTGTGCCCTCCTCACTCACAGTTACAGGGTTTGGTAATCAACTTGTTTAATTGGTTACTGCCATGACATGAGTTGTCAGAACTTAGTTCTTCAGCTTTAACAACTTGAAATTTATGGTCAACTTTATTGTAAATTTTGAGGCAATCGGTTTCCTAAATTTTTCAAGTCAACAAAAGAAAGTTGACTACGTTTGGGATACGAAACTACGTTTAAGAGAGTAGACTCAAAAGAGTGAGCTAAAATAAGTAAAGGTAACTTTTTTTGTTCTGAGTAAGATTTACTATTACATTTTAAAGTGTGGGAAAGGCAATGGCCCTGATACTGATCCATTTCTCTTGTTATTTAATGTTGAATATCTGCCAATACAGAGTCCTGATCGATTTCTCCAGCTTTTCAGTCAGTATGTTGTGATCTTTTCTGTCAAATGCCGCAGTGATGTCTAGGAGAATGTAGACAGTGCAGATGTTTGAGTTGAAGTACAGGCACTTTTACAGTTACTTACTTTGGTCCCAGGGGAAGAAGAGGAGGAGCTGCTGTTCTTAATTCAGCGTTTGCAGAGGTGAAGCTGGAACAGAAGAAGTTATCACACCTGCGTAGTAGCACACCTGTTCTGACTAACTCTGAATGTGAGAGCGAGGAAAGGAACACATTAGATGTTAAACTGCAATGTATTTTTGTCTGCGTGTGGCTGAACACTCAAGGTTGTTCTTCATTATAACGCGACCCATTACCTTCTCACTCAGTGTCGGAGCGTCTGTATTGTGCCGCCGTCTTGTTTGCATGAGAAACCTGTAATCTTCCTCAAGTGTGTGGGAAGTAATGATAATGAGCAGGTACCAAACATCGGCTCTACGATGCACATCTCCAAATCACAGGAGAAAGTGTGTGAAACAAAAAAAGCACTCATCAAGCTGATATTTTTTATTTGTCAGAGAAGCACAAGCGTGACAGCGTCGCTCTCCCACATGAAAAGAAAGGAATGTGAATGCAGAGAGCCTTCTCACAGCGCCGTGTCACAGCCAGCTCTGCTCGACGGGAAAAGGGGGAGAGGGGAATTCATTATCTCTAATGTATTCTAATGCAGCCGACTGCCAGGTTTCATCACAGCCCAAGAGTGTGATACCCCCGTTTTGTTAGCATTAGTATGTATGAAAGTTTCTGTACAGCATCCTCTCTTCTACTGTAACTGTACTGATGCTAAAAATACACCTGCTCTATATGCAGCAGCTCTACGCCCGTCAGCTGATGGATGATTTTAGCTTCCACTGACACGTGTGAGTTAAACAGTTCATCAAAAAAAAATCACTTCAACACCAAACTACTGTATCCCACTGTCACTTTGAGTCTGACTCAAGTGTTGGTGGCATTTTGCAGTCTATTCAGCCGAGCAGGTACAATGAAAGAAAAGAGGGTAAATGTCAGTTCACAGCTGACATTTCTGCACTTTCTGTGGTAAAGGGATAAGAAGTCGAAAAGTGTCGAACCCAATAAATTAGCAGCTACTTTGTGTTTCACTTAATTAAGTCAATACTCTTACACAACTGTAAAGTATATTTTATGTTAGTCTCACATCTTTCTTCGACTAGGGTACTGCTGTCACATAATTCTCCGTTTACACGATGACTAACTAGGGACTTGAATCAAAATACAAAGGTGATTTATAATACTTATTGGGCCTCATTCACTAATAAATGCATAGAAATGTTCTTACTACCCTCACAAAATAAGAAAATGTGCAAAATCACCATCCGATTCATGACACGTGTGTACCACCACCATGCGTATACAGATGAATAAGAATCATTCTAAATTGACTGGCAAGTTCCCGATACCTGAAATCAGCATAAACCACACCCCAATTCATCTATATAAGGACATCTGCTCAGAGCTTCAGGAGGAGGAGCTGACCCTGGGGTAGAGCCAGGACATGATGTGGAGATTATATCTCTTCAATGGCCTGAGAACCATAGGCGTCAGTTTAGGGGGGGACGGGTGGGACGTGTCTCCCCCACTTTTTGCCAGATGTCAGTTTGCCCCCCTCATGTGTAACCCTTAATACACACTCAAAACGTGTGTGCCACTAAACGTCAGCGCTGCGCACTTTTACCAGCTTCCACTGCAGCCACATATTCACACAGCCTGAGCTGTGGTCCGTCTGTTTCTAGACGTTTTTAACAAAGATGAAATCGCTGGGGCTTGGTAAAGTCTCCGTATCAGTTCAGAACAAGAGAATGACAGACTTCGATCCGGTGGAAGTTTATTCTTTAAGATCACTGATTCGTTAATTTCGCTGTCAATCAAAAAGGGATTCGCCTCAAACACATCATCCAATCATCATGCAGAAGCCGAGTGTCAGGCCCCGCCCACTGCCCCATAGACCCCCACAAAAGCTGAGCTTCCGATGAGCGGGACAAGGCCCAGTATTAAGCCAATGACTGTCCTGTTTACGCAGTGGAACAGCCCACTTCGTGCTTCCCCATTAAATTCTGTAGACGCCCAGCGTCTGAAAGCGCTGGAGCTGCGGGGATGAGTGAGAAGGAAGTCGTGTCTGTTTCCTGTGATAAATTGCTAGTTCTGAGCAAAAGATGAACGCGTTCTTGCGCACAAATAGTCAGTGAAATGTACACACAGCGGTACATAGCTCACCACTTTATTCTTCCGTTTCAGGGAAGCTGAGCTTCCTTTGCAGTCTCAGAGTAATCACCGCTGTTTACAGCCTGTTTACTGATGACATAGGGGCGCGTAGCGAGTCTCCTTCAACTCCGAAGAACTGTTAAGAACCCTTGTTTAGAAATCCAATGTTGTCTGAAGCATTTTTGAACAGAAAATTATCAGGAAAAGAACATAACCACCTGAAATTAAAAAAATACCTACTCAGACCAGATTCATATAATCAGAGGAACTGTGGTCGCTTTGCACAGGGATTAAAAACACATCTCCTTTGCATTTATTATGAACTATCAGAGGTCTCAGGTGAAACTGATCCACTGCAAATAGAGGGTAGATGCACCCCCCCCACTTTTCAAAACAAACTGACACCCTTGCTGAGAACGCCTTGGTATCAACCTGGAGGAGCTGCTGGAGGTGACCAGAGTCCAAGGTCATAGGTCTTTGCTGATGTTTGCCCCCAGGCCCGGACAAACAGTGAAAAATGGATGGATAGATGGATACTCGTTTTCACCAAAGAGCAGTTAAACTTGACAAAAGGGGTATTTTTCAAAACATCAGATCAAAAAATACCATGACTTGAAACAGTTTCTTAAACCTGCTGCTGCTTGTCAGTTCTCCCTGTTTCTCAAAGCAAACAGGAGCAAATAAATATTTTGTCAAAGGTGAAAGCTGTTAGAATGCATCTGGAACTGCAGCACATTTCTGAACTGAATCCACCCCTGACTTCCAATCCCAATCCCCTCCCTGCCTTTGACTGTGAAGATAAGATGGACCCTCCCTCCTCCCAGCACAGAGCCTTCATTTATACTGGAGTCATGTCAAAGGAGATTTGTATGATTTGTGCAGGTATATGCTGTGATAGAAATCCCATCTCTCTAATCCACAGAGAGTCAATTGAACAGCAAAGCGGCTGTATTTTATCACACTTTTCTCCAGCGTGTTACCAAGGTAGCTTTCCGTGTTACATCACATAAACCGGTATTTGAGGACCCAGTGAGATGAACGCTGAGGTAAGATCTCCGTAGCAACTGTCACTTTCACATTATTCCTAAAGAAGTCTGACTCGCTGAGCTCGATAATGAATTTCTGTGTGATTTAAGTTCATGCGCTGTAAAGTCGGCCGGGATGAGCAATAAATCAATAAAGAAACTCATCACGTCACAGAGGAGAGGTAGAGTTTCTTTGAAGAGACGTGATTATATTGTACATATCCTGATCAGTGCACGTTTCATCATCACAGCAGCTGGTTTTATTTCTGTGGGTTCTTCTTCTGGATCTAAGGAGAAGAGATGGAAACAAACATTATTCACACTGCAGCTAAGTGTCATCTAATGTAAATGATCCCCCTGATACAACACAGTCAGGTGCTTCATCATCATAAATGTTCAATATATGATTCAAAGAAGCTGATCAACAAGAATGTCATGCGTTCAGACTTAACACTGTTGAATTTTCATTGCATGTTCTCACATCCAGAGCCCATCTCATCGTCTAAAGGCCCTCTACTCAGGAAATTAGAAGGGCCATCAGTCAGAAAAACAGAGGGCCTGTAAGTCAGAAAATAAGAAGGCTTTGAAATCAGAAAACAAGTAGGCCAATTATTTAGAAGGACTATCAGCCAAAAAAATAGAGGGCCAATTAGTCACAGTCAGCTGTCTCATTTGTCAGAATATCAATATCAAAAGGCCCTCTACTCAGAAAATTGGGAGGCCTATTAGCCTGAAAACCAGAGGGCCTGTAAGTCAGAAAATTAGAAGGCCCCGAAGACAGAAAAAACGACGGGATATCAGCCAGGAGGCCCTAGAGTTTTCAAAACCAGAGGGCCTGTTAGTCAGAACACTGCAAAAACTGAAATCTAAGTAAGTTATTATGTCTTATTTTGGTAAAAACTGTCTTATTTTTCTCTATTTGAGCCATATTCACCAGACCAGGTCAGACAACTGTAAAAAGAAAAAAAAATCTGCCTCAATGGAATAAGAAAAATGTCTTAATACATGAAAAACTTTTTTTCTTATCCCAATGGCAGATTTTTTTTTCTTGTTACAAGCAATTCAGACCTCATTTTTGTCTTTAAATTATAATGAATAAATAAATAAATTTTACTTGTATAGCGCTTTTCAAGACTCAAAGACACTTTACAGTTAAAAAGCAATACATAAATACATACATCAACTACAATAAAGCAGACAGAATAAAAAACAGTAGAATCACAGATGAAAAGCTAACTCAAAAAGGGGAATTTTTAAGAGAGAATTTAAGGTTGATGGGTCAGAGCAGTTTTGCATGTGAGTGGGGAGCGAGTTCCAGAGGGAGGGGGCGGCTATGGAGAATGCTCTGTCCCCCCAGGTTCTTGAAATAAGACATTTTTATGACCTGGTCTGGTGACTGTGGCTCAAATCAGGAATAATAAGACAAATTTTACAACAAATAAGACATAATGACTTGCTTAGATTTTAATTTTTGCAGTGAAGGCCCAAAGCTAGAAAATCAGAAGTCCCTTTAGTCAGAAAATAGGGAGTTTCTTAAGGTCATAAAAATAGAGGGCCCTCTAAACTGAAGCCTTGAAGGGCCTGTTAGTCAGAAATTGTTGACAAATGCACACTATAGTGTTGTCTTTGGGAGCCAAAAAGCACACTAGGGGCTCTCAAGGCCAGCCATTCTCAACCTTTTTGAGTCACAACCCAAATTTAACATGTGGTGGTACCTGGGACCCCCAGATACAAAAATCCACACAAACCAATTAAAATCTTAACAAAAAAAGTAGGAAAAAAAACAGCCCATGGTTCATTTTGAACAATTATGTCTCTGAACGTGAAAAAGAGCAAGTAAACATTTTTGTGTAAGGAGTTATTTTGGAGTCTTTATAAATCTTATCAGGTAGAAATACAGTTGATTATGTTCAGTTCACAAGTCAAAAAATCTGCCAATGGAGCAAGAAAAATTTGCTCATCAAGTTCCTTGAAATGCAAATAATGTCTTAATACAAAACACCTTTTTTTCTTGCTCCATTTTTAATAATTGTTACAAGCAATTCAGACCTCATTTTTTGTCTCTTAAGAACTTGAAATTAGACATTTTTTCTGGACTGTTCAGTTGAATGTGGCTCATATTGAGAATAAAAAGGCAAATTTTACCAAAAGTAAGACATAAACGCTTGCTCAAATTTCTGTTTCTGCAGAGCAAAATCTGAAGGAGTTCATGAACAATCGCTCATTGAACTCTTTCAGGTAAAACACTAGAGTTCAGATTAAAGAAATGTAGCTGAAACAACAAATTTTGGAAAAATAATGAAGCAGAAAACTTAAACAACCCTGCCTGAAATTTTGTAGTTTAATATCAGTCAGAATTTTCCAAAATGACTTGGCGACCCCGCAAAAATCATCTTGTGACCCCACATGGGGTCTCCACCATGAGGTTGAGAAACACTGCTCTAGGGGACCAAAACACATGCTGAAGTACACTTGTCGTACCCAAAACATGTGTTACAGTTCACTCTCAGGTGGAAAAAAGACACTCCACTGCCCCCTTTAGCTGATCAGGACATGATAGACTGCCACCAATGGCTGGTTATAACTTGATGTACTACTTTCTTGATAGCCAAAATGTTTTCTAAAGCAGAGTTTCCCAACCTTTTTGGGCTGTGACCCCATTTTGACACCACAAATTTCTAGGTCCCCCAGAGACATTGGTTTTTACTCTTAGATTTTTCTTTATTCTTTACATGTTTTTTTTATACATTGTGCTGTGTAGTAGCCAGGATTAGATTAAAAAGTGACAATTTGATTTTCCTTGATCAGGATATAGACTTTATTCTGAATGAACTTTCAAATTCTATAAATGTTATTTATCTTCAAAAGACACTTTGACAATCTGAGTAACTGCAGACAAATAAGTAAAAAAAAAAAAACAGCACAAAGCTCAGTATTGCACTGTTCTTCAGTCTACTGCTTAAAATGCCAAAATATTGTATCAAGGAAAAAGTTCTAAAATACTTAACAAAATAAAATACTACAATACTGAAATACAAAGTAACAAAATGCTAACTACATTCTGAAATACTTAATAATGAAATACTAAATTACTTAAAAACAAAACACTCAACTTACAGAATTACTTCATAATAAAATGCTGAAAATACTCAAATTCTTAATGATAAAATGCCAACTTAATACTAGAGCATACAGGATACAGTATTTCTGTGTGTGTGGTGTTTTAATTTTAAAAAGAACAATAATGAAACTGAAGGAAAATAAAACAAAAGAAAATATTTTATCTTTTTTTAAATTTTATTTGATCAATTACTAGACATTTCAGTGGACCCCTTTTGGATTACAGGTGACTCCACATGGGGCCCCGACCCCCAAGGTTGAGAAACACTGTTCTAAAGTGCCCTCTTGGTTTACATGTTTTATTTCCCTCTGCCTTGTTTTTCTTTTCACCCCTGCCCTTCAAAAAGTCAGTGCACACCATCACTCTGTACTCTTTGTGCTGTAAAAATGTGTTCTCACATGAACTTCCTCACCTTGTCAGGTAAGATGTGAGCAGATGTGAGATCCATGACGTTAGCTGTATGAACAGGAGCCTCGTAATCAGGTCTTTTAGCAGCAGTGATTCTGCTTTTTCCAACTTGACGCCTGCAGGTGAGCTCACCCACGGAGATCACACCTCTCCATCATTTACCTGAAACAAAGAGGACGGAGGGGAGAGGAANCAGTCTATTCAGCCGAGCAGGTACAATGAAAGAAAAGAGGGTAAATGTCAGTTCACAGCTGACATTTCTGCACTTTCTGTGGTAAAGGGATAACTTCAGCTTTTCACAGCTTGGGTTATTTAATCGTCGATGAAACACAAAGTGAATTAATTCAGTTATGAGAATGTGTTGACATTTCATATAAAATACAATCAGAGTGTAGAAAGAAGCTGATCCCATGACGACAGTGTATTAAGAGGCAAATGTGCTACTGATTGATCCCTGAACTTAGTTTTATGTTTCCACTAAATATTCACTTATTGGGCCTCATTCACTAATAAATGCATAGAAATGTTCTTACTACCCTCACAAAATAAGAAAATGTGCAAAATCACCATCGGATTCATGACACGTGTGTACTAGCCGTTTTTTGTTCGCACCACCATGCGTATACAGATGAATAAGAATCATTCTAAATTGACTGGCAAGTTCCCGATACCTGAAATCAGCATAAACCACACCCCAATTCATCTATATAAGGACATCTGCTCAGAGCTTCAGGAGGAGGAGCTGACCCTGGGGTAGAGCCAGGACATGATGTGGAGGTTATATCTCTTCAATGGCCTGAGAACCATAGGCGTCAGTTTAGGGGGGGACGGGTGGGACGTGTCCCCCCCACTTTTTGCCAGATGTCAGTTTGCCCCCCTCATGTGTAACCCAAACATGCGTGCCACTAAACGTCAGCGCTGCGCACTTTTACCAGCTTCCACTGCAGCCACATATTCACACAGCCTGCGCTGTGCTCCGTCTGTTTCTAGATGTTTTTTACAAAGACAAAGTCGCTGGGGCTCGGTAAAGCCTCCGCATCAGTTCAGAACAAGAGAATGACAGACTTCGATCCGGTGGAAGTTTATTCTTTAAGATCACTGATTCGTTAATTTCGCTGTCAATCAAAAAGGGATTCGCGGGGCGCGGATGGCCTAGTGGATATGGCTGCGCACCATGAGGCTTGTCCTCGAGCGGGCGGCCCGGGTTCGAATCCGACCTGTGGCCAATTTCCCGCATGTCACTCCCCACTCTCTCTCCCCCTTTCCGACGCTATCCACTGTCCTCCTCTATCTAATAAAGGCACAAAGGCCAAAAAAAATAAATAAATAAATAAAAAGGGATTTGCCTCAGACAGATCATCCAATCATCATGCAGAAGCCGAGTGTCAGGCCCCGCCCACTGCCCCATAGACCCCCACAAAAGCTGAGCTTCCGATGGGCGGGACAAAGCCCAGTATTTATCCAATGACCGTCCTGTTTGCACAGTGGAACAACCCACTTCGTGCTTCCGCATTGAATTCTGTAGACGCCCAGCATTTGAAAGCTCTGGAGCTGCGGGGATGAGTGAGAAGGAAGTCATGTCTTTTTCCTGTGATAAGTTGCTAATTCTGAGCAAAAGATGAACACACAGCGGTAAATAGTTCACCACTTTATTCTTCCGTTTCAGGGAAAGCTGAGCTTCCTTTGCAGTCTCAGAGTAATCACCACTGGACTGTTTACAGCCTGTTTACTGATGACATAGGGGCGTAGCGAGTCTCCTTCAACTCCGAAGAACTGTTAAAAACCCTTGTTTAGAAATCCAATGTTGTCTGAAGCATTTTTGAACAGAAAATTATCAGGAAAAGAACATAACCACCTGAAATTAAAAAGATACCTACTCAGACCAGATTCATATAATCAGAGGAACTGTGGTCGCTTTGCACGGGGATTAAAAACACATCTCCTTCGCATTTATTATGAACTATCAGAGGTCCCAGGTGAAACTGATCCACTGCAAATAGAGGGTAGATGCCCCCCCCCCCCCCCCCCCACTTTTCAAAACAAACTGACACCCTTGCTGAGAACGCCTTGGTATCAACCTGGAGGAGCTGCTGGAGGTGACCAGAGTCCAAGGTCATAGGTCTTTGCTGATGTTTGCCCCCAGGCCCGGACAAACGGTGAAAAATGGATGGATAGATGGATACTCGTTTTCACCAAAGAGCAGTTAAACTTGACAAAAGGGGTATTTTTCAAAACATCAGATCAAAAAATACCATGACTTGAAACAGTTTCTTAAACCTGCTGCTGCTTGTCAGTTCTCCCTGTTTCTCAAAGCAAACAGGAGCAAATAAATATTTTGTCAAAGGTGAAAGCTGTTAGAATAAGTCTGGAACTGCAGCACATTTCTGAGCTGAATCCACCCCTGACTTCCAATCCCAATCCCCTCCCTGCCTTTGACTGTGAAGATAAGATGGACCCTCCCTCCTCCCAGCACAGAGCCTTCATTTAAACTGGGGTCATGTCAAAGGAGATTTGTATGATTTGTGCAGGTATATGCTGTGATAGAAATCCCATCCCTCTAATCCACAGAGAGTCAATTGAACAGCAAAGCGGCTGTATTTTATCACACTTTTCTCCAGCGTGTTACCAAGGTAGCTTTCCGTGTTACATCACATAAACCGGTATTTGAGGACCCAGTGAGATGAACGCTGAGGTAAGATCTCCGTAGCAACTGTCACTTTCACATTATTCCGAAGAAGTCCGACTCGCTGAGCTCGATAATGAATTTCTGTGTGATTTAAGTTCATGCGCTGTAAAGTCGGCCGGGATGAGCAATAAATCAATAAAGAAACTCATCACGTCACAGAGGAGAGGTAGAGTTTCTTTGAAGAGACGTGATTATATATTACATATCCTGATCAGTGCACGTTTCATCATCACAGCAGCTGGTTTTATTTCTGTGGGTTCTTCTTCTGGATCTAAGGAGAAGAGATGGAAACAAACATTATTCACACTGCAGCTAAGTGTCACCTAATGTAAATGATCCCCCTGATACAACAGTCAGGTGCTTCATCAGCATAAATGTTCAACATATGATTCAAAGAAACTGATCAACAAGAATGTCATGCGTTCAGACTTAACACTGTTGAATTTTCATTGCATGTTCTCACATCCAGAGCCCATCTCATTGTCTAAAGGCCCTCTACTCAGGAAATTAGAAGGGCCATCAGTCAGAAAAAACAGAGGGCCTGTAAGTCAGAAAATAAGAAGGCTTTGAAATCAGAAAACAAGTAGGCCAATTATTTAGAAGGACCATCAGTCAAAAAAATAGAGGGCCAATTAGTCACAGTTAGCTGTCTCATTCGTCGGGATATCAATATCAAAAGGCCCTCTACTCAGAAAATTGGGAGGCCTATTAGCCTGAAAACCAGAGGGCCTGTAAGTCAGAAAATTAGAAGGCCCCGAAGATAGAAAAAAAGACGGGATATCAGCCAGGAGGCCCTAGAGTTTTCAAAACCAGAGGGCCTGTTAGTCAGAACACTGCAAAAACTGAAATCTAAGCAAGTTATTATGTCTTATTTATGGTAAAAACTGTCTTATTTTTCTCTATTTGAGCCACATTCACCAGACCAGGTCAGAAAACTATAAAAAGAAAAAAAAATCTGCCTCAATGGAATAAGAAAAATGTCTTAATGAAAAACTTTTTTCTTATCCCAATGGCAGATTTTTTTTCTTGTTACAAGCAATTCAGATCTCATTTTTGTCTTTAAATAATAATAAGTAAATAAATAAATTTTACTTGTATAGGGGTCAATGACGTGACGTCCCTTTTTTTGTGTCCAAGTGCAATATTTCCCTCCATCATGAATTGAGTATTTCATCATGTATTTCTTTATTCTATGAAACTTGTGTTATTTGAACACATCTTTAAACTATTAAAATATAACATGTTTTTCTGTGTTTTGGTTCCTCAAACCCCCAAGATGTCAGGTGGTGCAACCGTCCTGACAAGTATCCACAGTAATTAAACTCTAAAAATTGAATGTCAGTTATTGTAAATGGAAATTAAAAACACAGTGGCATTATTTTATGCTTGAACCTTTTTGAATAAAACATTCTTTGCAAATTAAAAGAATTTTAAAGCTGTTGAGAAATTTAAAAAACTTTTGTCCCGTAATTTTCACCTTGTCAAATGTCAGGGTGGTGCAACCGTAACATTAGACTTTTATTTTAAAGTGAAGAGAATAAAACAGGAAACAGGAAACTGCATCAGCCAGAGGACCCCAAATGACATTTGTGACCAAGTGGAAAAGTTTGTAGATTTCTCTGAAATACTGATAAAAAAGGTTTTTTCACTTCATTGGTGACTGGAACAATTTCCATGTCAGGTGGTACAACCAATGTAATAATGTGAAATGTTATTTTAACATCAAATTATTTTTATCGTATTCACAAATAAAAGAAATGAAACACACAAAATGAAAATGTATGAGTCACTACAGACACTTGAGAGATACTTGCCAATAATTTCACACAGAAAAAATAACAGGAACATATAAATATATTTTCATATATTTGGTTGCGCCACCTGACATTTTTGGGTGCTCAAATTAAAAATACTAAAAAATAATGAACCCAAAAACCTCAAAATGTTGGTCAACTACTGAAATCTGTTAGAAAACATAATTCTTCACTCAGAAATATGTTTTTATCCATTCTCAAAGAACTTTTTAAAAATAAGTTTTTTGACCCTCTTTTTGTCAATGACCCATAGCGCTTTTCAAGACTCAAAGACACTTTACAGTTAAAAAGCAATACATAAATACATACATCAACTACAATAAAGCAGACAGAATAAACAACAATAGAATCACAGATTAAAAGCTAACTCAAAAAGGGGAATTTTTAAGAGAGAATTTAAGGTTGATGGGTCAGAGCAGTTTTGCATGTGAGTGGGGAGCGAGTTCCAGAGGGAGGGGGCGGCTATAGAGAAGGCTCTGTCCCCCCAGGTTCTTGAAATAAGACATTTTTATGACCTGGTCTGGTGACTGTGGCTCAAATCAGGAATAATAAGACAAATTTTACAACAAATAAGACATAATGACTTGCTTAGATTTTAATTTTTGCAGTGAAGGCCCAAAGCTAGAAAATCAGAAGTCCCTTTAGTCAGAAAATAGGGAGTTTCTTAAGGTCAGAAAAATAGAGGGCCCTCTAAACTGAAGCCTTGAAGGGCCTGTTAGTCAGAAATTGTTGACAAATGCACACTATAGTGTTGTCTTTGGGAGCCAAAAAGCACGCTAGGGGCTCTCAAGGCCAGCCATTCTCAACCTTTTTGAGTCACAACCCAAATTTAACATGTGGTGGTACCTGGGACATACAAAAATTCACACAAACCAATTAAAATCTTAACCAACAAAAGTAGGGGAAAAAACAGCCCATGGTTCATTTTGAACAATTATGTCTCTGAACGTGAAAAAGAACACGTCAACATTTTTGTGTAAGGAGTTATTTTGGAGTCTTTATAAATCTTATCAGGTAGAAATACAGTTGATTATGTTCAGTTCACAAGTCAAAAAATCTGCCAATGGAGCAAGAAAAATTTGCTCATCAAGTTCCTTGAAATGCAAATAATGTCTTAATACAAAACACCTTTTTTTCTAGCTCCATTTTTTAAAACTGTTACAAGCAATTCAGACCTCATTTTTTGTCTCTTAAGAACTTGAAATTAGACATTTTTTCTGGACTGGTCAGTTGAATGTGGCTCATATTGAGAATAAAAAGGCAAATTTTACCAAAAGTAAGACATAAACGCTGCTCAAATTTCTGTTTCTGCAGAGCAAAATCTGAAGGAGTTCATGAACAATCGCTCATTGAACTCTTTCAGGTAAAACACTACAGTTCAGATTAAAGAAATGTAGCTGATACAACAAATTTTGGAAAAATAATGAAGCAGAAAACAATTTAAACAACCCTGCCTGAAATTTTGTAGTTTAATATCAGTCAGAATTTTCCAAAATGACTTGGCGACCCCGCAAAAATCATCTTGTGACCCCACATGGGGTCTCGACCATGAGGTTGAGAAACACTGCTCTAGGGGACCAAAACACATGCTGAAGTACACTTGTGGTACCCAAAACATGTGTTACAGTTCACTCTCAGGTGGAAAAAAGACACTCCACTGCCCCCTTTAGCTGATCAGGACATGATAGACTGTCCTCTTAAGAGCCAAAGCCCCTGCTTAAGGGCCCTCTTGGAGGCCAAATTGTGTGTTATTGGGCCCACTTGGTTGGAAAAAACAAACCAAACTGCACCAATGGCTGGTTATAACTTGATGTACTACTTTCTTGATAGCCAAAATGTTTTCTAAAGCAGAGTTTCCCAACCTTTTTGGGCTGTGACCCCATTTTGACACCACAAATTTCTAGGTCCCCCAAAGACATTGGTTTTTACTCTTAGATTTTTCTTTATTCTTTACATGTTTTTTTTATATATTGTGCTGTGTACAGAGTAGCCAGGATTAGATTAAAAAGTGACAATTTGATTTTCCTTGATCAGGATATAGACTTTATTCTGAATGAACTTTCAAGTTCTATAAATGTTATTTATCTTCAAAAGACACTTTGACAATCTGAGTAACTGTAGACAAATGAGTAAAAAAAAAAAAAAAAACAGCACAAAGCTCAGTATTGCACTGTAAATTCAGTCTACTGCTTAAAATGCCAAAATATTGAATCAAGGAAAATAGAAATAGAACACCAATTGCTTGGATACAAAAAGTTCTAAAATA
This sequence comes from Thalassoma bifasciatum, assembly GCA_008086565.1. Taxonomy (NCBI): domain Eukaryota; kingdom Metazoa; phylum Chordata; class Actinopteri; order Labriformes; family Labridae; genus Thalassoma; species Thalassoma bifasciatum. Next base: position 22,926 of record RPOG01001187.1, read on the forward strand.
CTTAACAAAATAAAATACTACAATACTAAAATACAAAGTAACAAAATGCTAACTACATTCTGAAATACTTAATAATGAAATACTAAATTACTTAAAAACAAAACACTCAAATTACAGAATTACTTCATAATAAAATGCTGAAAATACTAAAATTCTTAATGATAAAATGCCAACTAAATACTAGAGCATAGAGGATACAGTATTTCTGTGTGTGGTGTTTTAATTTTAAAAAGAACAATAATGAAACTGAAGGAAAATAAAACAAAAGAAAATGTTTAATCTTTTTTTAAATTTTATTTGATCAATTACTAGACATTTCAGGGGACCCCTTTTGGATTACAGGTGACTCCACTTGGGGCCCCGACCCCCAAGGTTGAGAAACACTGTTCTAAAGTGCCCTCCTGGTTGACATGTTATATTTCCTTCTGCCTTGTTTTTCTTTTCACCCCTGCCCTTCAAAAAGTCAGTGCACACCATCACTCTGTACTCTTTGTGCTGTAAAAATGTGTTCTCACATGAACTTCCTCACCTTGTCAGGTAAGATGTGAGCAGATGTGAGATCCATGACGTTAGCTGTATGAACAGGAGCCTCGTAATCAGGTCTTTTAGCAGCAGTGATTCTGCTTTTTCCAACTTGACGCCTGCAGGTGAGCTCACCCACGGAGATCACACCTCTCCATCATTTACCTGAAACAAAGAGGACGGAGGGGAGAGGAAGAGGCTTGTGTGGAGTTTGTTTGCTGCTCTCTTCCTCTCAGACAGCTTGCTGTCACAGGAGGACCTCGCAGTGCACACTAAGAACCGCCTGTTGTTGCTTTTTAATTTCAGAAGCGAGGTGACGCCCAACAGGCTCCGTGAAAATTACAAGCTGTGAAGTGACGGTTTGCCTAAATCTGTTCGCTGTGTGACAGTGGGAAGAAGGTGCTGGATTTTCATCACAGGCAGGCAGTCAGTGAAGAAGGTGGATGATTTGTGTGTGTGTGTGATGTTTCAAGAGACATCAGAAGGCAGCTCAGTCTATAAACACGTTTTTCCTCTCAGTTTTGAAGCTCTGTATCTCAAACCCACAGAGGATGCTTTTTAAAACAAGGGCAGAAAATACGTAACTTTGAACATTTCTCATGCAGCCGGCCCCTCAGGCTGCAGACAGAGATGACACCACGTGTAATCCCTCCGTCTAAAGCCGGGACAGCTGACAAAGAGACCACAGGTGCATGTGGAAAGACCTCATTCATGAATTCTATCATAGGTGAGAAATGAGACGCCTTATTTTGTGCATATCTTCCCCGCCTGTCATGTTTTCTTCTCCTCCTTCTTTTATAACAGCGAGTGAAGGACACACATTGACAAAAAGATTTCAAATTCAGCTTTCACCCAGACTCAAAATGTTGAGCCAGGAGCGCACTCTAAAATCACGACAGTTTGTGTAATTTCTCTGAAAACGTTTTGAAGGACCAACATTTGTATGGTGCGCTGTTTACTGGCGGCGAGCTCGTAGCAGAACATCAGCGGCAGCACGGCTCTGCCATCACTTGATTTTTGAAAAGATGGAGAGTGGTGCGTCTTTTCCTGGCACTTCTCCTGTTATAAATGTTTGAGTGGCTGTTCACTCTGTGGAAACGGTGCAGTTTGGAGCAAACATTTCTCCAAGATAATGAGTCAGGAGTATAGAGTGAAGTTTGGACCACCTGCTGAAGACCAGCAGTCAAAACTTTTCCCTTTTTGTGTGTAATGTTGGATTTTCTCTGTTGTCTTCTGAATAATTACTGAAGCACCACACTTCAAGGATAGATGAAGAAGAATTTATACATCACACACTTTTTTAAAACAAAGAAAAGAGCGAAGAGGTTGAATAATTACTAACTAAAAATCACGGTGATCATTAATATTAAACATGTATAATATTCACGATTCCAGATCAGGGAGGCTCAAAAGCATAAAACAATTTAATGTATATGAATCTTCAGACAGCTGAAGTCAAGATGATCCTCTCCTGGTTCATGTTGGGCTGTAAAACCTTGAGTATGTTGATTCATGGCCTGGCTGCGCTCATTATGTGAGTTTGTTGTTGTATAATGTCAGAAATTGCTGTTAATTTAAAGCCAGTTTTAAGCCAAAACACAAAGACCCATAAGTAAAATACAGTATCTGTGAAGGAGTGGGCATTTTTCTAGAGTTGGATGCAATATGTGACGTAACCATGAATGAGGAGGGCACACAGTGGACATGAGATACTGCTGTACATGGATGAATCACACAGGTGACTGTCACTGTCTAAGCCCCACGGCTAGCTACGCTCTGTGGTATTGTCCATCTGTGTATGCTCAGTGGTGTAGACAGACTGTCTGTGCTCCACCGGCAGCATTACCCAAGAAATTACAGTTATATACAGGAATTCAGTGTACTGTTTACAATATGCTTACAATTTACACAGAGGCTTTTTCATTTGAGTTCGACGGAAGTTACCGTTCTTCAAGATATCCTTGACATCTAGCCTTAGATTCTGACAATTAGTCCAAGATGAGTCAGTCTATGCAAGGGCAAAGACAGCATGTGTGACCTAAGTGATACACCCATGTACAGCAGGGTCTCATGTCCACTGTGTGCCCTCCTCACTCATGGTCACAAGGTGATGAACAGCAAAATACTGTAAATTTCTGTTACAGTAAAACTGCCTATTTTACAGTAATATAATGACAACCCTGCTGCCAGTTCTAACTGTTTTTTCATACACAAATTTGTAACACTGTAGTCAAGATAAATATGATCTGGTTTTGACATGATTTGTTTTATTTTGAAAGTTACCGGTAATTTTTTGAGTGGTTTTCATGCACGACTTCCCGTCCCACTTTATCTGCTTTTGGTAAATTCACATCCAGCTCCAGCATACGGCAAAATTTGACACTAGGTGTGGCTCTGATTTGGTTTTGCACCTGATCATATTGGTTTTCATTCAAGCACTTTGAACGAGCAAATCAGGGTTTAAATGCAGCAGAAATGGTTGTTTTTATTGGTCTGTGAAAAAAAAAAAAAGTAGCTAACAGTTTTAGTCTTTATATCAAAAAATGATGCGGACTCTTGCTGTTTCTCATGTTTTCTGAAGTAAAGCCTTGTAATGACCTTCCAGAGAGAAATGGCTTAATATGAAGCTCCATGACTTCCAGTTGATTAAATAAGTGTTTGAGAAATATTGAAAACAGCTAATTATGATATTCTGAACCACAGATCATAATGAAATCAAGCAAAAGAAAATCAAATATTTAATTTGAAATGACATCAATATGGAGAAAAGAATCCCTTTACTGGAATGATATAACCAGCTAATATTGACATTGCTGTTAAATATCTGTCACCAGATTACTGATGGGTGATCAATCCTGCTATTATCTAATATCCTGTCCACTGGCTTATTGGGAATCAATAATCAAATCAACAGTAAAGGCCTCAAGAAAGAGCGGCACAGACCCATCATGACCACTCTGAGGCTGAGCAGGAGCACATGCCACTGAGGCTTTGGCTGTAACCTCCAGCTTACTGCGCTGAATCCGGCTGAAATGAAACGCCCTCTTGTCTGGAAACATGAAACATGAAACATTCTGCTTCTTGTGCAGGAGGCTTTTGATCCTGATCCATCCTTTTACTTTGGCTTTCAGGCAGTGACGAGTATTTACTCTGTCTGTGTGTGTCTAGAAAGTTCTTCTGTGTGTGTGTGTGTGTGTGTGTGTGAGCTGCGTCTCTGCCATTCTTCACTGGGCTGCTTTCATGATAAAGGAATTTCTCTCTATTCTCTCTATAGGAACAATGAGCTGTTATCATCAGTCCTGTTTGTTATTTTCACTCTGCACATGCTTTTCCTTATTCCTCTGTACCCTCACATCATACATATTTAGCTTTTCTCTGTTTGCTTTTACTCTGAGCTCCAAATATACTTTTGGTTCTTGAAGAGTTTGTTTGATTTTTGAGTAGTTTGATCTAAAGAAGCAAACTGAACCAAATCTTTTGAGACTTCCAAAACTATTTTTGTTACACACTGCAAAAACAAAAATCTGGGCAAGTCATTATGTCTTATTTCTGGTAAAAAATTGTTTTATGTTTCTCGATTTGAGCCACATTCAGCAGACCAGGTCATAAAAATGTCTTTTATTCAAGTTTTTTAAGACAAAAATGAGGCCCAAATGTGTTTTTTTACCAAAACCCTAAAAAAAGGTGTACTGTACCTTTAACTGTACCCCTAGTAAGCAACCTAATTTAAGAATTGATTTTTGGTGTTGCTATGAAGAGAAAAGAAAAAGGACACCACTTCACTCAGCCTGAAGTGTTACCACAAAACTGCTCCCTTTGGTGACTGACTGCAATATAGCTCAAAAACCCTCTCCCCATTCATTTCAATGGGGCTGTGGTCAACTTTAAAAGATAAATGCACCTCATAGATATGTTTCTCACATCCGTATGCTGAAATGATATGAAGATATTATTAGGCTGCATAGTGTACAAGTCCTCTTTTTTCTGAAAAGTCTCTTTTTCATAAGTTATCAGATATTAAAACCAGGGGTTTTACATTACGTTAACAGCTGTCGTTCATTTGTAGTTGTTGGGAATAGTGAGATACTTTGGGAAGAAGAGCCAAGAAGAGATTAGACTTCAATTTTTTACCTGGTACCACACAGATTCTCTGCTGTGCAGATTTTAGCTGATGGGGGTATTTTGACTTCAAAACCATGCAATGAAAGGTGAAAGGTGGAGCCACGCTGTCCATTCTATATACAGTCTTTGCCTGTTTTCCAAACCTACTACACGAGCGGTGCCTACTACTTTGGCTGAAATTCAGTGTGTAGTATGCGAAAACTTGAGAGATCTGTAGTATACTATAAGTTCCCGGATGTCCTACTGATCGGAGAAAATTTCTCAGTATGTAACGGACCAGTCTACCTGGTGTACTGTTTCCCACAATGCATGGCGCTAATGCCGTTTGTCAATTCGGGGGCGCTCAGGTTGAGGTGAATTACTGACACCTACTGGAATAAATCAGCTCAACTACAAGACCACAACGGTCATGGTGTGAAACGGTCCAAGAGATAAAAGTGAAGTGACACGAAAGAAACAGCGGTAAATCTGCTCACTTCATCATGAAAGAGCTGTTTACTTTTACCAGATTCATGAAAGCCTGTAAATAATTTATCACTTTTTTTTTTCAACTAACAGCCTACATGGGTAATGAGGACGCAGTTTTTCCACCAGCTGTAAAAATAAAAAGTCAGTTTGTTTCAGATTTATTTTCAATACACAATAACTTTTGGTGCAAGATTAAAAATCAAATATGGCGATTTTGCTGTAATAAACTTCTATACCTTTGCAAATTTTAAAAAATCGGGACTCTAATTTCTCCCTGAATTTGTTGTCTTCCTAAATGAATTAAAAATGTTCCTTGAGCCACTAAAAATAATGAAAATATCAGAAAAAAATTCTCAAAAAATGTTTACAACTACTATTCCCTTCTCAAGCTTCATTTCATTTATTTATTTTCCTTTGTATCTCATTGACATCTACTTTAACTTATCTACTTCAATTGTTCCTGTAACTTCACCACTGATTGATATGGTGAATTAATTACCAAAATGCTAAATGTACTCATGGTTTACTTATGATAAAGTTAAACATAAGAAAAAAATCCATCAGTTCCACTTCCTGAAACAGAAATCCAAAGTAGTGTACGACTAAACAGGTCCAACAAAACAGTCATGCTACATACTACATGTGAAAACAGCCCTCATTTTGAAGGATTGACGCTGTCTTGCGTTATGTCACACTCAAGTTTGAAGTTCTGATTTTTGACATCCCTTCACCTTGTTAGAAGCTTTAAATCACAACGTTTTGATCAATGACACAAGTATCAGTATATGTGAAACACTTTTTTGTCATGAGGTCTTTACCAGCTCTGAGCCCTAAAGGTTTAACACATTATTTGACTTAAATTCTCAGTTGCATTATTGCATCTCATCCAGAAAACATGTCAGTGTGTTCTAAACTCACCGACCCATAATGTGCATCATGATATCCTGTTTCTTTGAGCTCTTTAAAGGAAACCTCACTCTTGTCCTTTTTTTTCAGTATCTTTTCATCACTACATCAATCAGATTTTTTAAAATGATATCAGGTGATAGGTGTCAAGGAAAGAACTTTACAAATTCCGCTTTAATAATTCATTTGAAGCCACATTTGCAGTTTACGATACCTGCTCATCTGTAATGTTAAAGAAAATTCAGCATGTGGAAAAAAAAAGCCAAACTAATGGACTACCGACTCATTTCTCCAAGAATCCAGACTATCTCAACCTTTTCTGTTGCTCATACCGTTCATCAAAAGCCTGACCTCGGTGGCTCCTGCTCTGCTGTTTCTGAAGCAGATGAAGTCAGTAAATACCTCCAACATTAAAAGATAATCAGCCTGAAGAAAGTCTCAGCAGTGAGATATTTCTCTGTGAAGTTTCTCCGTCTCTGGAGTTCAGCTGAAAGTAAAGCAGGTTTGTCTTTGTCTACAGTCTTTCTTCTTCTTCACACCTGTCACTGTTTGCTCAGGTGTGCTGAAGCTCTGCCGCTCGATGGTCTTCATTCCAGAAATCTGTTCATTACACGGAGTCATCATGGCTGTTCCTAATTCTCTTCATCACACACATGGAGGCATGAGGAAACATTGGGCCGTGGGGGAAACTTAAAAATCCCAAAACAAGCACCAGTTGTGGTAACTCAGAGACTTTGTGCGGCTCTGCAGCTTCCTTAAAGAGGCTTTCTCTTTTGTTTTGAAACAGTTTGAGGTCAATTGGAGCTAAACAACAATCGCAGGTGCTGACAAATGAGGCCAGTGTGGAAGTGCAGAAAACTGCAGTTCCTGAAGTGTCCACCAGAGGCTTGTTCAAATGCATAGAAAGTCCCATTAACAACCATGTTAAAAGTACTGTCGGTACATTTGTATCATCTTGTCATTTTTTTTTTTTTCTTTTCATTGTGTTCGCTTCTTTAGCAATCAGGGGCAGGCTGACCATGGGGAAGTTTGACAGATTCCCTAATGGCCTACCTGTTCTAAGCCGGTGGTTGTAATGTTTTTTTACCCCAATTTCAGCCGTAGTTGACCTGTGGCATAGACAGGAAAATGCATGCCTATGACTAGTTAAAATATGCGGATGATACAACAAAATCAAAGGAAATCTATGTTAAATTATGTGACACTGACTGACAGTGCCATATGACAACAAGTGATATTATGTAAAAAAGAAAACACAAAGGTTGCAGGAGCCCAGGGGTAAAGAAAGAAGAGAGGAAAAGGAAAAATATCAAAAAGAAAGGTGTTGAGAAGTTGTCAGACTTTTACCTGGGGAAAAGTTGAGTCCAGTCTTTCACTGTGACTATCTCACAAACTGGCCCCATGTATACCATGCTATGTTTCAGAGCTTATAACTGTAGAACCATAAGGTCAAAATTCATTAGTGACACCTCATTTGAAAGATCAAAGTGTCTAGTTTCAGAAAATGTCATGATCCTGGTGTGGCTAAAGACCACATCAGTTCTCATTTTCCACAGTCTAGTCTGACGACTTCGCACAAATAAAACCAGCTGTATCAGTGCTCAGTGTCCTCTTTGTAGCCAACTTTGTTCTCTCTGCCCCCGTTTACACAGAGACGATGACGGGTGAATCCGACAGAATATTTTGTCGGAAGGGCCTTATGTTTACATGGCAACTGCCCTGGGGGGGGGGTGAATCCGCAAGAATCTCAAGACTCCCTCCAGAGTGGAGCATTTTGAAGATGATCGTGGTTACGCCCCCGTCTGAACGGTAGAAGACGCAAAAGACGCTGTTTTCAGGGACCAGATTTTAGCAAGTGGTTCATCTGTAGTGGCTGTAGTACTGCACTGAATAGTCACACTGCATTTAAAGGTTGATTGCTGAAGTTACGTTTGTTCAATACTCTATATCCAATACACTGCTGGTTACTTATTAGTTAATGGATCGTCTGTTCAGAGATCAAGATAAATATATGTTTTTTTCTGCATAAATAATAAAGTGCTAAATCACAGAGTTGCAAACCTTTTTTTTCTATCTCCAAGACAGACTGACAATCTCAGCTCATCCAAAGCCCACCTCCTCTCCATACCACCTGACACCAAGCACCGAACCTGGGGGGACAGAGCCTTCTCTGTCGCTGCCCCCACCCTCTGGAACACCTTACCACAACACATCCGAGCCTGTCCAAACCCATCCACATTCAAAACCCTCCTCAAAAAGCATCTTTTTAAAAGTGTTTTTAATGTCTAACTGCTTTTAAATGTATTCAATATTTTTGTTTTGTCTTGTTTTCATTGTTGTAGGTTATTATATTTGTTGTCATTACTGTGTTGTTTTATTTGATGTTTTTAATGTCTGTGAAGCGTCTTTGAGTATCTAGAAAAGCGCTCTATAAATAAAATTTATTATTATTATTATTATTATTATTATTAATAGTCAATCAAAGACCAGACCCTGGTAAACACAACAAAATCAGACATCTTTCCAAACAAAAGTTCTTTATTGTCATTTGTATTTGCTTTTCAGCATTTATTTCTAAAAAGTAGTGTTGGAGGTTTAACCCCCCCAAAAAAGAGGTGACATTTGCACCTTCTTCAGTACCACAGAGGTACTGAAGAAGGTGCAAATAGTTTGTAAAAGTAAAAAAAAAAAAAAAAAGATGCATACAAATAAGTTTAAAGAGTACACATTCTAATTTACATACATGTCATCCTCTTCTATATCGCAAAGTTGCAGTACCGTGTTTTGGAGCTGGGTACGACTCCCATCCTATGCCAAACTGCGCTTTGTTCGTCTTGTAGTTCAGGGCTGATTGAAGCAGGAGTTCAACCTCCCCATTGGTCCAAACGGAATTCTTCTTGGGTACGGCCATTGTTGTTGTGTTCATCCGGGGAACAGAACAGAAATGAACTATTTCACGCATGCGTGTTCTTTTATAGGCGTATGCCGGCGTTCTACCACAGTGCCATATAGCGGCCTTGCATCAAATTTCACCCACTATTGCATCTCCTGAAGACGCTCGTCTAAACGTTGAGAAAACTTGAAGATGATACGCCACTTTTGCGGCACTTTTGCGTCTACAGTTTTAATCGTCTCCATGTAAACGTAGCCTCCGTGAAAAGGTTTGCTAGAAATCTTGAAATTATAGCTTCTGGTCATAGATTGTATAAATAAATGATAACGCGCAGCAAAAAAATATACATACATTTTTTGGTAGTCTGTCTAACTACAGCAGGCTTGTGATCGCCATCTGAGCAATTCTTTCACCAATGGTACATGAGAGGTTAAGACCCACATTCCAATGAGAAGCATTTTTTCTTATTTATTTGCATGTGAAATACAGGATTAAGAAGACAGCTGTAACAAAAAAATTATATTGAAAAAAATATAATGACATCAAACAACACTTAAATAAAGCATAACAAAAACCATTTGAAAGTATAATATGTATAATAATGTAAATGCAGCACTGCAAAAATACTTATGTACAAACTGTCTGAAGTTGTAATTTGTATTCAAATTCAAAATGAATTTGTTCATCCATGTACAGCAGTATCTCATGTCCACTGTGTGCCCTCCTCAAATTCAAAACGTATAAAATCAATTCTTGTTTGTTGACAATCGATAAGTGCGGTTCTCAAAACTCCCAATAATATATTTATGTTCCTTTACAACAAAGCATTTAGACTGACTGTTCATTATGATTGGTCATTATAATTGCAAATCAAAATATTGTCCAAAATAATAATCTTGTGTTTTTTGCACAATTAGATTAAAGGCCACTACAAACAAAGTTCTCAGGCTGGTTTTCAGACCCAGCCTGCTCCTGACTGTAAGAAAAGCTCATTTGTGCTCAACATGTGAGGTTTTCTTCATTTCTCCCTGTTTTTACATGTCATCTCTGCTTTTCTATATCTCTTTTCTTGGTTTTGTAACACCTTCTGGTCATTTTTATATCTATTTTTGGCAGTTTAGGATTTCATTGTTGTCATCTTTTGAATTTTTTTGCCTACACATGTTCATTCCTTTCATTGCAATCCATCTGTGAAGTGTTTTTCTTTTGCATTTCTATGTGTAAGCTCTTGGTACTTTTTGTGTCTTTGTAATAACATGAACCCCTGGATGTCACAGCTCATTCTCTCTGAGGTGAAATCATGAGAAAGTATCCTTATAAAGAATTAACAGCATCAAAATGCCGGCATGTTCTCAGCTCTCAGCCTTGGAGGACGGTGAACAATTGCTCTATTTAAATCCATTTCAGACAGTTATGTTAACAATTCAGCCATTAGCTCTCAGCCTTCTCAATTACGCTCAGTTATCATTATTAAAAGATTCTCTCCAACCTCTTTTGAGTTTTCAAAGGCTGAAAGTTCCCCTAATGCATTGCAGCGCACCTTTCAATCTGCTGTGAGGAAGGTATCTCATTTTCTTTTAAATCCAGACGACCCCCGTTCTCCAGCCGGCCTTGTGCAGCAGCACACATACTAATTTCATTAGTTTCTAAAGCGAGTCTGATGTGGCAGATTGTGTTCTGAAAATTGCTGCTTTCAGAGTTTGTCCGTTGGTTCTTTAGAAGCTGCATTATGCCCCAGTAACTTTCTGATTAGAAGAAAAGGATTCATTAGTGTCATGGGTGGAGTGTGGAGCAAAGGTTTCCAAAGCTGTAAAAATAATAAGGCTTCTTCACACATGGTATCACTCCTACAGATGTTATATTTACACTGCTCCTAGGAGGGTAAAGATCGATCATTGAACTCATCGCACTCACACTGATGACAGATCAGAAACCAGGATGTGTCTGGAAAAGCTCATGGCTCAGGTTGAATTTACATACAACTTCAAAACAACACTAGTTCAGTGGCGTGCACAGACATTTTGAAGAGCAGGGGCGAAAGAAAAAGTTTTGGCCCCCAAGAGGCAGTTTAGTCTGTTTAAACCAGTCAAAGGGACACATGAGTGTGGTTTGCAAACCAGGAGGGTACTTTAGCATGTGTTCAGAAACAGTTTCTTCCCCCTGGCCATCAGACTGCCCAATGCCAAATAAACCCATTATATTTTCACATGGACAACGTTTCTGCGCATTCCTTTCTTGTGCAATAACCCCCTCCCCAGCTGCTATGATGTCTCTGTTTTACAATGTTTATTGTACTGTTAATTCTGCTGTTTACATTCTGTTTTATTTATTAATTCTCTATTGCACATTATTTTTCTTTTTATCATTTTAACCCTGTGGTGCATAGTGGTCACTGCAGTGGACACCTATACAAAACTTATTTACTCCTAAATTCAATGGCTCATGTTGTGGAAATTCATATTAGCCTGTGTCAAGATATTTTTATTCTTCTTAGGGCCATATGTTTTCAGTTATTTTTCCAAGCATTTTTTTTTAAATGTTACAGACAAACATTTGAGGGTGAAAAAGCTTATAAACTATAAATTATTCAGTGTTAAAATGGATGAAAGAGTTAAAATTTTTTGCAAAGCATTAAAAAAAAAATTCATGAAATAACAAAACAAGAAGTCAAACAAAAATAAGTCATATTTACATTAAGTTCACACTGTTTTATGTTGAATGCTCAGTTACAAATATTCTTTCATGCTTTAAGACAAATAAAAACACTCAAGGGGAAAATCCTCACACTGACTTTCACAATGCATGCATTAAAGGGTTAATTTGGCCTTTTTTTTCAGTTATATAGACTACCTTTAAGGTGTATATAGTCCATATTTTTAATTCTAACATTGCTCTGTTATTGTTATCCAAAGCCAAGCAATGAAGTTTCGTTGCCAAATCTTACTGCTGTGTTTTTTGTGCAATGACAATAAAGGAAGTCTTGGGCCCAATTCCAATTCCTTTCTTAACCCTCAATCTTAACCCTCAATCTTAACCCTCAAAACCAAGTGTTAAGGGCTATCTTGTGACTTAGAAATGGGACACCCCTTAAATGCAAATGAAATTGTTGTGGACTGTCTGTCAGTTATTCCTTCGGTTAGTGTTATCAAAAGAATATCTGTATAAATAACACAACCACGGACATATTCAGCTGTCACAGCATACCATAGTTTATTGAAAGGTAAACACCAGCTATAACTATCGTTACATAACTCTGCGGCTACAGGAGATGACATTAGCCCGGTCATCTTATACCATTATCAGCACAAGCATGTTATATAGGCTGTTATCTTGATAAACAGCTACATTAACACGGAGAAAAATGACCATTTTGTAATGTTAACTAACTTAAATGATAGGAACATGGCTTGTCCACACCGGCCGCTATTGACAAAAGATCGTAAAATAAAAATAAATGTTCTGCAACAACGAGGTAAATAATCCATAAAATGGGTCTAAACTAAGATAATACAATGGTTTTCGTAATATTTATATCTCCATTAACAAAGAAAATACTATATTTGTAGCTCGCCTTCTCTGCCGCTTTGGACGCCATGTTTATTTACTGAAAATACGCAATGCACTCTGGGTAGCCCTTGCTCCCAAGGGTGGTGTCGGAGAATCTCAGTATTGAGAGAGATACAGCCTCAGTCTTACCCCTCAACCTCAACATTCTGAGAATCGGGACAGCACTTACACTTCGCGGGAGCGCGCATTTTGAGATTGAGGGTTAAGACAGGAATTGGAATTCACCCTAAGTTTCAGTCTAAGTTTTGCCCCCCAAGAAGTCACTCTGGTGCAAGTTTAGCATCAGGGAGGACACTTTAGTCAGTGTTTTTTCCTGTGACAGCACTTGAGCTTGTTTGGGCTCTCAAAAGGGCACATAAATTCAGCACCAAGAAGAGAACTGAAGCACATGATTTGGCTCTAAAGAGGGTAGTGTGTCAAGCTTTATTCAGCCAAAAGGGCAGTTCAGTGAGTTTCCAAACAGGAAGGCATTAATTAAAGCGTTCATTTTGGCTCCAAAGAGTGCACTTTAGCACACATTTTATCTCCAAGGAAAGCATGTGTTCTTTCAGCAATTAGGCCACAAGTGGGGCGGACACCCAGTGTTGTTGTTGGTTTTTTTTTAAGAGAGAGGGAGAGAGGTGTCTTCATTGCACTTCTGAAATAAACTTCCAGTTCTTCTCAGTCGCTTTGGTGCAATTCTCACATCACTTTTAACATTTGCACAACAGTGTGTGTTTCTCAAACAAATTAGTACAAAAAAAAACCTTGTTGATAACCTGCTAAAGTGTGCCACTTGCTCAAAGTAGATAGTTCATCCCTCTAAAGCAAGTTTTCACATCAGTGAAAGTGTCTGAGTGATCAAAATGAAAAGTCCTGACACTAGTGTTTATGAACAAGATAGTCATGTGACTTTGTCATGTTTTCATTACGATAGTTTACTCTGGACGTGTTTTTAAATGCAAAAAGAAAGGGAAAAAAATTGTCAGATCTTGGTGAAACTACCTGCGAACACTAAAGAGAGAACTGTAAACTACAGAAAGTAAGAGAGTTTCACATGACTGTTTTTAGTGAGGTAACTGAGTACAAGACACTGCAAACTTTTGTTTTTGATTTAAAAAAAACATATGTGGTAACAAGTTCTTCACAGCGGTGACGCAGCGGGTAGCGCCTCAGCCTCACAGCAAGAATGTTGCCGGTTCGATTGCCCGTTCGGGCATGGTGGGCCTTTCTGTGTGGAGTTTGCATGTTCTCCCTGTGCATGTGTGGGTTCTCTCCGGGTACTCCAGCTTCCTCCCACAGTCCAAAAACATGCCCACGATCAAAATCAAAAAAAGGGACAAGTCTCACTTCATCTTTGGGGTTTGATTACTTTACTGTGACATAAAACTTCAGTCTGAGATGTTACACTCAGGGGACACCAGGAACACTGCAGCTAAGCAGAGAACATGAAATGGGGAATGCAAGGAGGATCCTGGATTCATCTGGATTCTGCTCTCAAACTCTGCTGACTTACCTACAAACTGCTGACTATCTGAAGATTAGTCCATGTCCATAGAGCCAGGTGTGTCTCAGCAAGTAGGTATGTTTCTAGTCCTCCTGGTACAGCAGGGACAGGTGTGTGTCTAGTCCTCCTGGTACAGCAGGGACAGGTGTGTGTCTAGTCCTCCTGGTACAGCAGGGACAGGTGTGTGTCTCGTCTTCCTGGTGCAGCAGGGACAGGTGTGTGTCTCGTCTTCCTGGTGCAGCAGGGACAGGTGTGTGTCTAGTCCTCCTGGTGCAGCAGGGACAGGTGTGTGTCGAGTCCTCATGGTACAGCAGGGACAGGTGTGTGTCTAGTCTTCCTGGTGCAGCAGGAACAGGTGTGTGTCTAGTCTTCCTGGTGCAGCAGGGACAGGTGTGTGTTGAGTCTTGCTGGTGCAAGAGATCGATTATTAATCGATTATTCTAAATTGCCTGTAGGTGTGAGTGTGTGTGTGAATGGTTGTTTGTCTCTATGTCTGCGATTGACTGGCGACCAATCCAGGGTGTACCCCGCCTCTCGCCCAATGACAGCTGGGATAGGCTCCAGCCACCCGCGACCCTGAATATAGATAGATGGTTAAGAAAATGGATGGATGGAATTTCTTCACAGCAATGTGCAAAACAAAAATACACACTTATGTACAACAAACAAAAGAAACAGTGCAGGGTAAAATTACTGCAGTATACATTAAACATTACAGTATCATATTGTAAATATGCTCATTTTTTATTGTAACACCACTCTTCACTTCAATACAATAAAGCTGTGGTGCAGTAAAGCTGAAAGTCCAAAAGTAAAAAGTGATGCGTTTTTGCTTCAGAACTGAAATTTGAGCTTTTTTTATTTAGTTATTTATTTTTGATGGTTCTGTTGCCATCTTTTCTTGCAATATTTAGATTATGAACAATTCCAGGTGTAATGAAAACGTGACTATACTGCCATGTCCCCACTTCCAGGATCAAAATACTAATACTAAATACTAAACCACTCCACACTGAGACCTATCACCTGTGCTTGTTTACATCTGGGTAGTAGAGCTCTTTAGCATTCATTACTAACTGGAGCTACAGCCCAGATAGTAGATGCACCTCATCTTACACACAGCTTATTATTATTCAGTTGACTGAATACACACATTAATTTCTAACAGTCATTTTGCTTATACATTCTAAAGGGTAATAGGTGATCTTGGTTTACTATGGCTGTAAACTCTGTGTTATGCTGAGGCAGATCCTTGCAGACATGTCCACAGTACAATAAACTCATGCCATACAAACCCACACAGACGCTCTCAACCTGGCAGACGTGTAAAGTGTGACTTTGGATAAAGGCTAAGGAGGCCAGACATGTGAAAGGAGCTCGGAAAAGATCTGCTCTGACTTTGTGTTGAAGACTGCACTTCTTGGACCTCTTTCCCTGCTCCATTGTGGATCCAATTTCAGAGACCCAGCACATGCTGGAGGGATTATATGTCCCATCTGGACAGGGAACAAGTCAGGAGCCCACAGAAGGAGCTGCAGGCTGAGGGAAAAGATGTTGGGCTAACATGCACATGTCGCTACCAGAGAGACTCAGATCAACTGTGAAAATAAGGAATATGAAAATTATCATTAAAATACGTGTGTTTTAATGACACGCAGGTCTTTATCCACTCCAATATTTGGTGAGTTACCATCTCTATATCACCTCTAGTGACGGGATTACACTGCAAAACTGAAATCCAAGCAAGTCTTTATGTATGAATTGTTGGACATTTTTTGACTGAACCCTTTGATGCATGAATTATAAAAGTCAGTGTCTGGATTTTTCCCTTAATTCTTTTTATTTTTCTTACGGTATGAAACAAAGTTGTCCATTTTTTTTCAAATATTTGTAACTGAGCATTCAACATAAAACAGTGTGAACTTAATGTAAAAACGATTTATTTTTTTGTTTGACTTCTTTTCTTTTTCTTTTTTGGTAATTTCATGAATAATCTTTTTTAATGCTTTGCGTGACATTTTAACTCTCTTTTGTCATAATAACACTGAATAATTCATAGTTTATACGATTTTTCACCCTCAAATGTTTGTCCATAAGTTTTTTAAATATACACATATGTTTGGAAAAAAAATTGAAAGCATTTTTTTCAGGCCCTAAGAAGAATAAAAATATCCTGACACAGGCTAATATGAATTTCCACCACATGAACCATTGAATTTAGGAGTAAAAAACTTTTAAATAGGTGTCCACTGTAGTGACCACTATGCACCACAGGGTTAAAATGAGCCACATTGCCAGTTCAGAAAAATTCCTTATTTTGAATTATAAACAAAAAATGATGTCTGTTGCTCAGAACAGGCAAAAAAAATGCAAAAAGAGAGAGACAAAAATTCTCATATTAAGATATAACTCCAATTTCAAGAAACTTGATGGATAAATTTTTTTCTCACCCCATTCGCAGTTTTTTTTACTCATTACAAGCTTAAGACTTCGTTTTTGTCTTTTCATATCTTAAAATAAGACGTTTCTGGACATGTCAGTCGAATGAATGACAAAAAAAACCCTAAATCTTCTGTTTATGTTCATACATGATGGTAAAAACTGTTTTTTTTTCTATCAGAAACTTATCACGCGCTTTAATTTGTTACCTGCTTTGTTGTAAAACGGTAAATTGAATATTCATGGGCAACAGCAAATAATTTCTATCAGCATTAAAAATATAATATCGATCAAATAGTTTGCACATACTGACAGACGCAAGAAGAAGCATTTATTTATCTAAAACATTAAGGAAATAAGCAATTTACTGATTATGTAGAGCAGCAGTGAGGAGTGCATGTACAGAAGAGAAAGTGAAAGTAAAACACAGGTATTGATCTCATCACATAAGTATTGATTGATACCAATACCAACAATGGTATCGATATTTTGGATTGATACGCCCACCTCTATTGCAGAACATGGAGGAGAATTTGTTCAAGTTTGTTTTTAGGCTTTCACACATTTATTAAGAGGATAGGGTGAAGGATAGAGAAAGAAACAAGCATTTGGCCTGTTCTCAAAAGTAAGTGCAGCATTTTAGTCCTTCTTTTATGGTTTGTCTAAAGGTTGGATAAAGTTCCTCCTTGTGTTCATCAGGCTGTATTGTCAGTTCAGTCAGGAAACAGGAGAACAATGTGGATATCAAGTGTTTTGTAAAGTAATCTTCCACAAACAAATGAAACAAATGAAATGTTCTGCTTCCTGTGATCTGCCTGTGGAGTAAAGTCTCATTATCTGAGTATCTGTGGCTAAAATGAGCTCTCTAAACAGCTCCTCTGCTTTCCGTTCCCTCCTGTCGTTTGATTTTTTGACCTCTGATTCCTTCCACACGCCCGCAGCTCCATTTTTTTGATTACTGAAAGCTACTTATCCTTGAATCTTTGGTGTTAAATCTCTTCTCTCCAGTGCCCTGTGTGGTTTTGTTTTCCGGCGAAGGATTTTATTGAAGTGGAGCAGGATGATGGATAAGGTCTATTCCCAGGATCCCCGTGCCCAGGGAACGTATCATCAGTGTCAGGCTTTTGATAGCAGCTCAAGGTGATGGGTGTCGAGGGCCCAAAGCAGCCAGGGTTGAAGGAGGCGTGGGATCAGAGCAATAATAGTGTCCTCATCGTGGCCTTGATCAGCTCGGACACTGCAAATTCAGAATTCCATACGCGGCCAAAGAGGGGGTGTCATTTTTAAAACATCCACTAGGTGAAACTATCTAAACTGAATGCTAAGACTAGCTTGAAAAAAGCTTTTCGTTATATAATAGAATTGTTCTTTTTGCTATAACCTGGCTGAACTTAAGGGCTTGTTGCAGAGTAGGTGGGACGGTGAACGAGTGCTCAGAACAGCTCAAAATACTGACATGACAATCAGAAAATAATGCTTGATACTGATGATACTGTACAGCTGAAATAAATCTGACCAGAAGCCCTTGAGTTTTGGACAGGACCAGAGTAGATGAGCCAAGATCCCATCACCTGTTTTACACCTGTCACATTTGGCAGATACACAAGGATAAATTCTGTTTAATTAGGTCTTAGAGAAGTGCAGACGGTGAATAACTTTAAACAGGCTGAAATAATTTCTAACTGCGATGGAACTGTGAGGTGACACTGGCCATGTGCACGCTTCAACCCTAAAGTCCAGTTCATCAAGTGTACGGTACACTTCCTTGGCTTTGGCATTCTATGGAGAGGTATGTTTTGGCGGTGATTCCTAGTGTGCCAAAACACAGGTGGGTGGTGGGTTGAGATGAGATAAGATTCCTTGTCCTGTCTTGATGTTGGGTCTCTATTAATAAAACAAAATAAAACAATAAAAATGTGTTAATGTTAACCTAATGTAACATTAACCTAATTTAAATGTAGCGGTTGTGTACTCTATCTTGCGCTGTGTGATGAATTAGACGGATACTTTCACTTTTTGGCACCAGCACGCCATTTATTCTGAAATGACAGAAGCACAATAGAGTGCCTCACATCCACTCTGGTAATAAACATGCTTCAAGACTACTAAAACATAGAAACGGGAGAAAATAATTAAGCCAACTGTTGAGCCAATTACATCGCAGTGATCACTTGCAAAATACACAACGTGGTGAGCCTAAATGACTCAAAAACACTCATACAATCATAAAAACTTTACACAAGACTTTCGAAAATTCCTTCTAACATATTCAATATAAAAATATAATTTTTCACATAAGAAAATAAACATTTTCACAAAATTTTAGCAGAGCTTATCAACTCAGACTTACCACTGAGACAGCATGGTGCAGACCAATGACTGTATATAGAATGGACAGCGTGCTTCCGCCTGTCACCGTTCTACGCTTTTGAAGCCAAAAAACCCCGTTTCTCTAGCCGCCATTGTGCAGCCAGAGTCTGCGCAGTAGAGAATTTCCGGTGGAGCCAAGTAAAAAAGAGAAATAAGAATATTTATTTCTTCTTCTTCAGAAGGTTTAGTCTCCTTTTGGCTCTTTTTCCTGAAGTTTCTTATATCCCCGATAAAAACTACTCACGAACGGCAGCTGTCAACTATCGTAAAACGAAACTTATATCGCGGTTTTTAACGTCCAATAACTAATGAGAAACTAACTTCTCAGAAAAAAAACACCTGAACACCATGCAGCCAGATGACATCGTCATACTACCTTAGCGTAAAGATGAGAGAAACGTTTCTACGAAGCATCGTAATTTTTTAAAGTTTTCCCGGCTCATATCTGGAATACATGGGGAGGCGGGGCTTATGACCTATACTGCAGCCAGACACCAGGGGGCGGGGCTTATGACCTATACTGCAGCCAGACACCAGGGGGCGGGGCATCTGCTGGAGGCTTCAGTTTGAGCCGAACGTCGTTACGTCCACTCATTATACAGTCTATGGTGCAGACTGGCGAAGATGCACGGGCTGCACCACTCAACATCGCAAGGGCCCCAGCAGAGGGCGCTCATGTTACAAAACAGTCTCAGTGGATACACAAAAACCATTACAAACATTGACACAACAAAACAACAACGCTCCATGTCCAGCAATGGCAAGTGGAATCTCCAACTCCCTTACATAAACCTGTTAATGTTTTGGAAAGTGTCTTGAGATAACGTTTTTTATGATTTCGCGCTATATAAATAAAGATCGGATGATTGATGGATTGATTGACAGTGCACTGTATGTGGTGTTAGAGGTTTGTGTTGGACCAGATGGGACCAGACAGAGACACATTCACACTATCAGGCTCAGAGAATACGATTGTTTCTGAGGAACTAAACCAAGTCCATCACAGCTGGGGGTCATCTTATTACAACCGGGGGGGGGGGGGGTAAAAACACTGTGGGGGCTCCACCATCCAGCAACATTCATCTTGCAGGCCTCACTTCCCTGAAAAGAACTACCCTCCCAGGTATGACTGAGTTCATAAATTTATATGCTGGTTCTCAGGTGGCAGCATACTTTTTAAAATGAAAAGATGCTAAAAGTGAATCTTATACACACAATTTTGTGGTACTTGTTACCACAGGAAAACAGAAATGTCCCTTCAGGGCTGCTGCAGAACTCAACAATAATAAACTAACCATAAATGCAGCATAAAACCAAAAAAATGATCTGAAACTGGTTGAAGATGATAGTAATTCTCTGAGAATTGGACCCTTTGAACAAAACTTTGATGTCAGCTTAAAACACAACAAACCGGACTTTAAAACACCTCTCACTGTGTGGCCAAGAATCTTCTTAGACGGATAAATATCTTCTATTTGGATCGAAATCAGCAGTTTTTATTTCAGAGCTCTGCCAATATGGCTTTGTATCAAAAGATCCGGAGCACTGAGTTGTGTCGTCTCGCAAATTTTAAGTCACAAGATCATTTTCTCATCTCCTCGCTGTGGCCTCTGAGTTAATTTGTGTAAATAAATCCATCAATTAGCTCCTAGTTTGGATACTAGTATTATGTGTCTACAGCCTTTTGCCCTCACACCAGTTTCTATCAGTCTGTTAAAAGCTTCAAACACAGCACTGATGACACGTGAGCGCCCAGAGAGAGGAAATATGAAGCAAAAGTGCCTCATTATGCTTGCTTTCTAAATTAAATGGAGAAGATGTATTATTCATTTGTGGAGAATCCCTTGGCTGTAAGTGAGGCCCAGCAGAAAAACAGGAAGTGAGGTTTTTCTCTCCACCAGCCATTTAGCGAATGGTTGAAAGACTCAATGATGGACCCAAGAGACAGAAAGCAGCATTAACTCACATGAATTACAGGATGTCCTGGAGGCCTCTTTCAATCAGATGCATTATATTTATACATAATGATAATGTCTTTCCTGTGACCACAAACGACTGTTTATTCAGTTAATTCCAAGAGGACACAATGGTGAAGAAAATCCTTTTCATGGTTGTTAGCAGCCTGAGGTCAGTTAGCATGTTTAAGCTACCATCGCAAACTAACAATACACCCAGAATCCTAAGTATGAGATACCAACCAGTCAAAAACAATCATTCTGTATGTTTTTTATTTACCTATATTTATCTAAGCTGATGTGAAGGCCAAGAGTTACATGTTCAAACCTGTTTCAGATTTCACTCGTTCTTCACCCCCTTTGGAGTTTCCATCACACATGGACCTCATTACTGATACAGTGAGATGATTATTGTAGAAGTTGAAAGACAAACTGAAACAGATTGAGAGGCTAATGACTCATTCTGTTATTGCTGACCTTTCCCGTTCGTCCCACTGTTGCTGAAATTAACCCAAGCCCATCTCGGGACTTAATTGCAAGTGAAATAAGAGTTGATTAGTTTACGCTCTGGATGTCGTACATGACAGCAGACCGCTTGTTGAACTTTCTCTGTTTAGGTACCAGGCCCATTCAAATAAACAGTCATTTTAATGGACTTCAGAGGAGAACAGTGTTGCCAACTTCTCAAGAAGGAAAGTAGAAGTCGCTAAATTACGTTAATGTCTAATTTGTGTAATGCTCCATTTGCATGTAGTTGTTACAGACGCTGTAGGAGAGAGGAGTAACATTGCAAGAGAGACAAAAGGAGAGTGAAAGGGTGAATTCCAATTCCTGTCTTAACCTTCAATCTCAAAATGCGCACTCCCGCGAAGTGTAAGTGCTGTCCCGATTCTCAGAATGTTAAGGTTGAGGGTTAAGTTTGAGGCTGTATCTCCCTCAATACTGAGATTTTCCGACACCACCCTTGGGACTAAGGGCTACCCAGGATGCATTGCGTATTTTCAGTATATAAACATGGCGTCCAAAGCGGCAGAGAAGGCAAGCTACAAATATAGTATTTTCTTTGTTGATGGAGATAAAAATATTATGAAAACCATTGTATTATCTTAGTTTAGACCCATTTTATGGATTATTTACCTCATTGTTGCATAACATTTATTTTTATTTTACGATCTTTGTCAATAGCGTCCGGTGCGGACAAGCCATGTTGCTATCGTTTAAGTTAGTTAACGTTACAAAATGGTCATTTTTCTCTGTGGTAATGTAATTGTTTATCAAGATAACAGCCTATATAACATGTTTGTGCCGATAATGGTATAAGATGACCGGGCTAATGTCATCTCCTGTAGCCGCAGAGTTATGTAACGATAGTTATAGCTGGTGTTTACCTTTCAATAAACTATGGTATGCACACTGTCGACTTATACAGGCACCAACACAATAAATATGTCTATAAAAAAACTATTGCGATTGGCTTCCTTATTGACTGTCTGTCAGGTCAACAATTTCATTTGCATTTAAGGGGTGTCCCATTTCTAAGTCACAAGATAGCCCTTAACACTTGGTTTTGAGGGCCACTAAGATTGAGGGTTGAGCTTGAGGGTTAAGATTGAGGGTTAAGACAGGAATTGGAATTGGGCCAAAGTCACTGTAAATATGTATAGAACCAGAAATGGGCAAAATTCACCCAAAACAGATGGGCCCATGCATGATAAACTTGCAGGACTGATGCCAGGAAGGAGGGCTTGTCCGCCTGTGAGTGGCTCTGAATGAAGGAAGGGCCCATGGAAGCACCTGCTGCTCACTGAGGAGAGTAAGACTGATACAACCTTTCATTTCATTCTACAAACTCCAGAGGAAGTTGCTGGATTTATAATTTTCTTGAAGAGAAAGGAGTCTTGAAGGGTCTGGAAACTCATTAAAGGCAACACTGAAGGAGAACGGGCTCGAGGGGCAAGGTTGCACTTGCCATCAACATCTAGGGGGACCAAATGTCCTCTTTTTCTGGGATATGTCCTCCTTTTTGGTTGTAAAATTATATCCGTGAGGATTTGGTAAATTTCCAAAAAAAATGTCAGTTTTCCCTCATCTTGTTCTACAGACCATAGATATTTATAATAATGCACTACACTGGGACACTTTTCCTCGTGGTCCTGACTGACAGGAGCCACTGTGCACAGTCTGCAAAGCTGAAACCTTTGTGTCAGCTGGACATTTAAACCCTAAAAAATCTAAATTGAACTTTAACTAAGATTTTGACCCATTATTTACATTTTTTCCATGAGCTAAATAAATATATATTTTTTTTCTTTTTATTTAAGCATACAGTGAAGAATTTTAATGAAAGCCTATTTCTACTCGTTAAGAAGACTGAAATGAAAACTTGGTTCTTTTGAGAATTGTTTTATTTTTATCAAGTCAGAATTTTGAGATAAAATGGTAAGAATTTAGTGATAAAAACTAAATTTTTTGTGACAATAGAGTCAAATTTTGGAGAAAATGAAGTCAAATAAATGACATAATGAAGTCAAATTGATACAGTAAAAAAGGAAAATCAAATGTAAAAACAGTAAACAACTGGCAGAGGAGGTTTTTTATATATATATAAATATATACAGAAATTTACAGTGTCTTGCTGTTCATCACCTTGTGACCATGAGTCAGGAGGGCACACAGTGGACATGCGACCCTGCTGTACATGGGTGTATCAAGTAGGTCAAACAGGCTGCCTTTGCCCTCGCATAAACTGACTGGCCAGTCAGCTTGGACCTTTGTCTACAGCAAAGACTGGATGTCAAGGATATCATTGAAGACTGGTATCTTCTCCTGTGGAACTCTAAATGTAAAGTCCTCTGAATATATTGTATAAGCAGACCATTGGATTACTGTATATGGCCATAATTTGTGGTGCAATACTGCCGGTGGAGCACAAACAGCCGGTCTATCAACAGAGTGTAGATAGCCGTGGGGCGTAGACAGTGACAGCCATCGTGTGATTCATTCATGTACAGCAGTGTCTCATGTCCACTGTGTGCCCTCCTTACTCATGGCTACATTGCACATTGTATCAAACTCTAGAAAAATGCCCACTCTTCCAAAAATACTGTATTTTAGTGTGATTTAAAACATTAGCATACCTTTATAGGTCTTTGTGTTGTCAGTTAAAATTTAGCAGGCCACAATGCATTGCTGATTACAGTACAAAACTGTATTACATAAAAACAATACATAACTGCTGAAAACTGGCTTTATATTAACAGTAATTGCTTACAGTGTACAAGCTCATTTAGATGAATCTTTAGTACAATGTTAGTCATGTTTGTCACTTAGTGATGTGGTGTTTCAGTAATGGATGGGCTCTTTCTAAAATTTGAACGCTAGATGTTGCTAAAATTCCAATTCCTACACTTTCAAAGCTGCGATGCTTTACTTTGAAGTCAGCCCATCTTTAAACCCACCCATCCAGCATGGTTTTCAATGACGCAAAGAAAAGCAGGAGGAGAATCGAGATGAGGGAGTGTTGGTGTCATAAAGGACCATGACCCATTAAACCTTCCAGGCCTGAGTAAAATACAGCGACACACACTCTCACCGTAATTTCACCATAAAGGAGTCAGACATTGAGGATGTAAATTTATCGAGGAGGTCGTAACGTTTTACAGCCGGTGCTCCACGCTGGATATGATCACATTTGTTCAGAGCTGTAAAGATTACGATCTTATATGATGTGTTTCACTGCAAACAAGCCGTAACCTCCATAGAAATTACTTTAATTACTGTAAAAGAAAAAAGCATGTAACGATCAATCCTGCACATTAAAGAAGCAGAAGGTTTCCTGCATGATAGAAATACGAGTGTGTTCTAATAATGGGCTCCTAGTTAACAATAGCACTGTGTTGGAAGAGCATTAAAGCATCTGAGTGTCTTCCTCTGATGTGAAAAATGATTAAAAAATAGTGAGATGAGACTCTGTTTGCCCCATAATCCCCTCTGAGCCGCTATCACAGCATCAGGAGCATGTGGCCTTTTCCAGTCTAGACTTCTTTATCACTTAGCTTATTTACAGATCAACAAATCAATTTCAGAGGAAAACAAAAAGATCCAAAAAAAGAAAGCAGAAAATCAAAGATATGACTGTGTTTTCATGTCTTGCTGCAAAGTCGACTGTTTCCCTGCAGACAGCGGTACCTTTTTCTACCATAATGAGCAACAACAGCAAACCTTCAGAGGAATCACACTGCACGGGGAGCTTAATTAAGAAATAATTGACTTATATTTCCAAATAATTGAGTTGTTTGAAGAGCTGAGATAGTCTCACAGTGAAAAGCTACACCTTTAGACAGCAGGCGCCTCATGCAGATTGGCTGAAATGTGAAAAAGACATTTTTGCAGGGTCTGAGAGGCATGAAGTAAATGGCTTGAAATTGGAAATCTAACACGATTTGAGATGCTAAGAAAGAACATCTCTCTCTGATGCTGATAGAGTGGAGGGAAAAGGCAATTCTCTCCCTGCATGTGTGTGTGTGTGTGTGTGTGTGTGTGTGTGTGTGTGTGTTTGTGCACTTGGTTTGTCGTTTAGAAGGAAGAGTTTGGGATGGTTTAAAGCGGGGTTATATGGGGTACGAGTCCTAATACATTCAGTTACCTTTACATGCACAACGGTCAGCACAGTTCCTGTTTTGTGAAGCTGAGGCAAAGCTCTAAAAAGTCCTAATTTAGACTTTTAGCCAGTGTCATTTTACGGGTAATGTTAGAGGAACAGTCAGCCACCTGCACTAAACTGAGGAACATGTTGCACCTTGTGAGTTTTGTACAATCCTTTCAGAGTCCTCACACTTGCAATAGGATACAAATGTGTCCCAACATTAACCACCTCTTTAAAATCTCATTTTAGAGCTGGATGTTCCTTCTAGATCCTGTTCAAAATAAGATATAGACCACAGAGAGCTTTAACATCTTTATTCTAAGACATCAACAGCTTTTTACGAATACACTATCATGCTAAAACTTAGGATTTTACTTTTGCTCAATTCTGACTCATTTACTGCAAATACAAATCTTCATTCCTGCAAAGTCATGTTTTTATTCACATCAAGCTAAAGGACTGTAAGTGCTGTCTGTTTGGGGTTGTGTGCGGTGACACCTGTGGCCAGATCTGGTAGCATTTTTCCAGAATAAAAACTCAATTTCCCATGAGCACTATCACCCACAGTCACCAAGACATTAGGCTCACATGCATTTGTTTTAGAGAGAAGAACCTCTTTTTAATGCTTCTTTTCTTTCATCAAGACATTTTCCCAGGATGCAAAGCGACAATGTCATTTGTTTCTTATGTTGCGCTTTGTTTTAAAACATGACTACACACAAATTTTGTGGACATATTGTGTATACAAAACTTTCTTTTCATAAATTTCCATCATTTAGAATTCAAACTATTTGATCATATATTTCAAATGTCATTTCAACACATTTAACTCTTTGGTCTTGTAACTCTTGTAACTTTTGGGCTGTATTCTGATTTCATTATTGAAAATGTATTCTTACACAGCAAAAATCACAGTGTATATTTCATAGTGTTGTGACGTTCATGAACGAACCGTTTCTTTTGAACGGCTCGTTAATATGAACGATGGGAACCGTGTCACAACTGGGATACGAATTTGTACAAGGGGTAATTCAAAATAGTGACATCACTGTCAAAGCAGAGTGATATGGCGCCACCCTGTGGAATATTTACAATGAATCCAGATCAGACTTTAAAATCTAATCCACACGTCAAGAAGGTTAAAGTCAATATATCCGAATAATTCAAACTCATATTGGTGGGATATCTAAATTCGTTCCCAGTGATTATTTCCAAGATAAAATGAGTTAAGGCCAGGCCGGCTTCTTAAAACTTAATGAATATAAAAATGAGCTAAAGGAGACAGTTTTTTGAACTGCTCTTTGAAAGGAACGGCTCACCAAGATCCGGCTCCTCTCAAAGAGCCATAAATCCCATCTCTAATATTTTACTCTCTAGGTGTTCTCTAGGTCTTAAAACCCAATTTGGTGCATATACAAGCCCAAGAGTGCAATGTTCACTGAACACTGTCAAAAGAGTAAAATATATACTATAAGAGTTAAATGTGAACACTTTGAGAGTACACATGTACTCTTGTATTTTGACTTTTAGACAGTCTTTCAGTGCTTCCCAAGACCTGCAGCGTAAACCTAGAACCCCCAGGGAATAAAAAAAATGTACTTACAGTCAGTGCTAACCTGCAAGTAGAAGCCTTTGCAGGACTGATAATTTAATATTTCAAGAGTGAGTGTAGACTGCACTTCACAGTCTATCACCATGAAGCACAAACAGTCTGTCTGCGCCATTGATTGTAACCAGCCAGTGTTTGCCACTAGGCTAAGACTGCTTATGCCACCTGTGTGATTAACCCATGTACAGCAGGCTCTTATGTCCCCAGTGTGTCCTTCTCACTCATGGTTGCAGGGTTCAGTAAGGATTAAGCATTGTCTCCACATTAAACTGTGTTCCTTTTGGAAGTTTCAAGATTTTAAAAAATCACTGGGAAAACAAAATAGAGATTTAGCTGTGGAGGAGTGGTGACATGAGGCTTGATTCAACATATGAGAAGGCGCAGTGACCTGATGACCAATCCAAACCTGAACTCACATGTGGCTGGTAAAGTTTCAATCAGCAGTTGGACTCTCAGGGAGTCCTTCATCCTAAAATGAACACTTCAAAAACTCTACACCAGCATTGTACTTAAAGACAACACCAGAGAGAGTTTCTGCTGCAGCCTGAGAAGTAAACTTAAAGCCCATTTGAAACCAAAGTGTATAAAATTTTACTCTGATCATCAAAACTCTTGGATTTGAACACTTTGGCATTTGCTGTGTATGTATTGGTACTCCTACCAGAGTATGGTGCATCTGGTTATTCTTTTACTAACCAAGGATACTTGTTTGACAGTGTTGTGACACTCAGTAGTGAACACATTGTATAAATGTTTTACTCCACACTCTCTGTCTTCTTCCAGGTTCTGCTGGGTTGAAGCTGGGCCACTGACGTACTAGATGTAAACCCCATGGGCATTTTTTTACAGCATTTACAAGCAATTCAGACAATATAACCATGCAATAACATAGAAATAATGTTTTGCTTAACCCATGCAGACATGAACTGAGAAGAGCAGTGGCTTTCTTTCTCAGGTTTTGTTTCTGTTGGTCCTGTCTCAGCTGGCTCAGTCTGGGGGGAAAATGGAGTCACAGGCCTTGGTGTCAGCTGGTAAAGCAGGAAGAGTGACTCCATGAGGTGACACATCGTTTAACAGACCTTCAGCTTTAATTTACAGATTTTAAGCTGAGAACTAACACGAAGGGAGCATGATTATCACGTCACAGTTGTAATCATCATTTCCGTGATAGATTTTCTCCTACATGCTGTACTTCATATATGTAATCCTCCTTTCTCCCTCATGTTGTGTTAAGCTGCTGAGATTTCTGAGAGAAACTCTCCTCGGCTTTCTGTGAGGGAAATATTTTAAATTCTAGGTCTGAACGCATGAAAGGGAATGGAAATGATGCCTTAATGTATATGAACGGGAGCCGTGGCGTTCAGGTATTTCACGCCGCATGCCCCGACAGAGGCTAAAGTGAATAAGTCGTCATCCGGCATTAAAATTCATACTGTATCCCCGGCTGGAGCAGAGCCCATTTTCTCCACTGTGCTCTCGCCACGAGCCTCACAACAGTCAGGGAGACGTCTAATGAGGCAGGAGAAAAAATATTAAGGGGAAAATCCTCAAACTCAGGAGCTGGCATATTCAAAGGGCGCTCTCCAAATTCAATGAGAAAATCTTTTTGTTGGAGCTCGGGGCTGGTGGGAGGGAGAGGACAAAACGAAAAGACAAGAAGGAGAAGATTGAGCGTGTGAGTGACTGAGATGGGCCGTGACAATGTCAGCTTTAGTCTGGTCAGCGCGCACAGAAGATGAGAGGCTTTGAGACCAGATAGAGGACAGAAAGCAGGAGGGAAAGGTTGAAGCACCAAACAACAGCAGGAGGTCGTCGAGTAGGAGCAGATATCGCCCGAGGCCCGAAGCTACAATATGAGAATTAAAGGCGCAGTGAAGAGTTTTCATGGCGTTAATTGCTGTGACACTTGTAGTCAGAACTGGGAGTGTTTTTCTTCAGGAGAAAAGAAAGACAGGCCTGGCTTTTCACTGCTCAACTTTGCTGGCTTGTGTAAGTGAGTCTGTTCCGACCACTGATACCAGAAATAGCATTTAGAAAGCACCAATTTTTGATAAGCTCATTTCTTTTATGAACAGGCAAACACATATACGGTGAGAAAAATAAATCAGGGGAAAAATCAACAATAAAAATTCAAGTTAGTATCTTCAAACAAATATATCTAGTGTTGAAGTCTAAAATACGTGTTCAAAATCCAAGACAGTGGGATTTTTTTTGGAACATGAATAACTTAAGTAATTTGAGACAATATTTTTGAGTTCATCCACACAACAAGAGACCATCTTGTTATCTTTACTGGTTCGTTTAGTATTTTTGGAACCAGGAACTGAACTAAATTTTTGCCAATACCTTGTTACCATGAGGAAGGAGGGCACACAGGGGACATAAGAGCTTGGTGTACATGGATGAATCACACGGGTGGCACAGGCTGGTCATGCCGGTTTTGACTACCTGCCTACACTAAATGTTTCTGGACCAGCTTTCTGTGCTCTATAGCATTGAATGGCTGCCTATGCACTACAGTGTGGACCCACTGCCTTCACTTCACAGAGTAGACCTGCTGTCTAGTGATGGGTTAATGAGGCTTTGTGAAGCATTTTTTCAAAGCATGCTTCATTACTCGAAGCCTCAATGACACAGCACTCGAGCAGGACATCTAGTGGACAATAAAATGAAGTGCAATAAACACGTGTTATTAGTTCATGGATTGTTCGGGATTTGATTCACATGCACATTCCTGTTCTGGAACTCCAAATGATTACATGGTTTCAAGTGAACACACTAATAAGAATGAATCATCATGTAATATAATGATATTAGTAATAACTAGGTGGGGGGTTTGCTTTTGTGACTGGTTTTGAGCTTTTTATATTTTGTCTTGTTTATAAAATACTTTTGGGGACTATTCATGCCTTTAAAGGGGGAAAGCTGGAGACATAGGGAAAGAGTTTATTTCTATCCATTTCCTGGATTCGAACCTATGCTGTCAGATCGAGAGTTGAGCCGCCTTAGCCATTGCGCTATTCAGTTTCGTAACACCCGTGATGTATTCATTGATAAGATTTTCTCCACAGTTTTCGGATTCATTCAGTTTCTTTTCTTTGAAACTTTGAAACTCTTTCACACAGATGAGGCTGGAGTTCACAGAAAGTGCTTGTAAAGGTTCAGGTTCACTGTTTTGTGGGTGGCCCAGTATTTAAGTGAGAATTCTTTTTGTACCAGGAGAAAACACTGAATAGGTTCTTCGAGTTCTCCTATCTTGGAGCACACTCGATCCCACTGAGTGATTCACATGACAGACCAAACCAATCAGGTGATTCGTTGGTGTGTTCGAAGCCGTTTGAAGCACTGAACTGCTTGAAACGTCACTCAAGTGTGTTAGACGTCAGAAGTCAGGTGACCAAACCACACTTCGGCACAGTGGTTCGACACATTTGTCTCATGAGCTACCGCGCATGTGTCAGAGCCTCGGGTGTCAAAGGACCATCACTAACTAAATGGTCTGGACCAGCTTTCTGTGCTCTACAGTGTTGACTAGCTGCCTACGCACTACAGTGTGGACCTGCTGCCTTGACTACACAGAGTAGACCTGCTGTCTATGCTACATGGTGTAGATGGACTATGCCCAACAGTGTAAACCAGCAACCCCCCATGCTTCATGTAAGTAATATAATCAAACTGATATTACTCAGAGCTTCATGAAAAACATCAAAACATAAAGTAACTCATACAAAGTTTGGTTTTGATTTATCTACTTGACAAAACTAAGTTCACTTTACTTGGATTTTATTTTTCATGCAAAAATAAGTAGTGTGGATGAAGCAATCTTTCTTAGCAACATAAACAAATCATGCAAAAAGATGCCGTAATTTTCTTAAGTAGATCTACCAGAAAATTTTCCAGTGTATGAAAGTAAGACTGTTTCAAGATCACTCATAATAAAGTCATTCTCTGCATGAAACCAGTCTGTGGTTATGTTTGAGGTGATGGCACAAGATACTTTTAAGGGGGTGTTTGCTTTATTTACCCTGAAAACTGAATAACATAACATTGTTTTTCTCCTCACCCAGGTATTTCAGTGATACTCTGGGGGGTCAGTTCTGGAGCTGTTTGGATTTTCTCACAAGCCCAAATAGGGTTAAGGAATTACAATGATTCAAAAAGCATGTGTAAAACATGTAAAAAGTTGCACTCCAGCAGTTTGAGGGAGCTGAAGGTCTCATGTTTACATCAGGATCTGCAGAACAACCTGCTGTTTTCACCATGAGAGCCCTTCACACCCCAGTGGGTCAGCAGTGAACTTCAGCTCATGTATGAACCTGCAGCACAGATTTCTCCTGACTCTACTCCCATGTTCAGTTTCATCCCCAGAAAACCCCACCGCCTCTTCCTCCTGCTTGTTTTTCTCCACGCTGCACTCTCTTAAAAAAACTGCTTTACAAAGTTGGTTAATGGTACAAGATTGTTTTTGCTATGAGAATTTTATGTACTTCAGTTAATGGCCTTCAATTTATTCCCTCTGTAAGTGCTATTGAAGCCCAAGAGTGTTCAGGTTTTCATTTCACCCTCGCATTAAAGCAGCTGATTTCACCCACGAGCCTGCGCCTGGCTCTAATCAGGAAGTAATCACCTGCAGTTTTCTGTGGCTGGAAGAAATAAAAGCTGCAGATTTTTGGGCACTTCAGGAACACTTATTCAGGAACACTTAAAAACATTTAATCCTCATTCTTTGACCCTGGATGGACTGTTTTATTCAGAGTGTACACAGCTGAGAGTGAACTCTCATTCTCTCTCTCTCTCTCTTGCATACATTCTTCTTCATATGCAGCCTGTGCTGTGACGCAACATCTTTTTACTGCCGTTGCTGCCTTAAACACCAGGCTTCCCTCTGATGAATGGGCATCACAATCACAGGTGATGAAAGCAGAAAATCTGCAAACGAATCTGTCATTTTGATCTCCGCTCGACGGTGACTTGGTGCATTTTATTAGGCAGCTGCTTGCAGGCCGAGATCAGCTTCCTGCGCCTGTCATTACCTGTAATTAAAAGCCAGTTTGACACACGGGGAAATCATCTTCTTGATGTCAAACAGCTCCTTTTAAATAGTTTCAAAGCAGAAGCAAATACAGCGATTGTGATTTGTGGTGAGTGTCTGCTCTGGTGTCACTTTGTCTGTCTCCTGTTATCATCCAGAGAAGTGCAGATGTCTGAAGACACACTGCCCTCTAGTGGAGACTTCTGAAACCCTGACACTGCACTGTGCACTGTGAGGTTTAATACAGTGAATTTAATGGAGCAGAGTGGCTGGATGTGCTGAGCAAAGGGAGGCAATTCTACCAAACGACAAGATGTGTCACAAACAACTTTCTCCCAACTGATTAGAATCAAAAACTTTAGCTCCCGTTCTATGTCAGCCACAGGACTTCAAGTTGTTGGGTGTAACATTATCACTTCCTAATAGGCTGTTATTTCGTACAAAAACTGCTTAAATTCACCAAGTCTGTGCATTATCAGGGTCTGACATTTCAGTAAATTTGCCACTGACCCTGAGAGCAGTTCTGATTTATCTACAGACCAGAAGAGANATGACGCATGCTGCCTGTTTCCCGAGAAGGGAAGTGTCGAGAGTGCCTGGAGTACCTCCGGCTGGAGGAAATGAGCAACCAGTTCTAAGATCTCCATGGTTGGCTCAACAGCTCGGACGAGCTAATGTCCTAAAAGACCCGGGGAAAAATTAGGGTCTAAAAGCTAAGCCGCTTAGCAAAATAATGCAATATTAATCATAAAAGCTCTTTGTATTTTAGGGACCCTGCTGTGTAATCTGCACTGTTGACATGACTGAAACGGACCTGCTGTGGGAAGTCAGCATCATGGTGTGGATGTGTGAGCGGTGCTACTCCTGCCGCTACAACTCTCATTACACCATAGGAATGTATGTCAGAGGGTCGGTGCCACATCTGACTCCTGAGGGGGCTCAGGAGTTTCAAAACCTCTGGTCTCAAGCCACTGTGTTTCGAACAACGCTCGACGGGGGGAGGGGGAATTCCTCTGTCGTGGCCTGGGGTGATGGGGTGACCTATTATCCTACCTATGCCATATTTTGGAGGTACTCCAACGGAGAT
Organism: Thalassoma bifasciatum; assembly: GCA_008086565.1. Classification (NCBI taxonomy): domain Eukaryota; kingdom Metazoa; phylum Chordata; class Actinopteri; order Labriformes; family Labridae; genus Thalassoma; species Thalassoma bifasciatum. The sequence goes on from RPOG01001187.1 coordinate 56,027, forward strand.
CATGCCACCTCCCTTCATAAATTTGATGGGAGCACCATCCGGCTAGGTCAAAGAGAGACGGGGTGGCGTGGAGGAAAGAAAATGGCTCCTGACTCCTCACAAAGGGAGGCAGGAGAATCAGGATTCGTAGTTCAGGTGCCCAGGGGAAATGCTGCCAATGCAGAGGTGAAAGACCCGACTGATGATTGGGAGGGGCCTGAGAGTCCTGTTGATCCGCCTCCGTCCTCACCTGTTTCTGCAGAATCCACCCATGAGAACCCCGAAGAGAACCACCAGAGTCGTGCTGACGCTGGGGTTGTGTGTAGAGGCCCTGATTGGGAGTCAGAAATAGATTGCACCATGACATACTATTCGCCCATTCCACCAGGCCCGGAGGAGTGTCTGTTCGACTATCTAGTTGACAACAGTATCATTAACAAACAACCCGAAGTTCCTGAGACCAAGGCCCCAGAGGGACCAGCAGAGACGACATCCAAATCCACAAGCCAGAAGGTTCGTCGTCCTGACCACCAGCCTGCCCGCAGACCCCAAGGCCCTGGAGCTCCACTTCCACCACACACCTGGTCCATCCCGAAGGGAAACAACGCATCTGCCATCATCAGACGAGTGCCTACCAACGCCGTGAACGCCGAAAGGGAGCCGCCGCGGATGGAGGGGACCGGTCCTGACCCAGGAACCCTGCCTGGTACCTCAAGGAGAGGGACAGTTCAACCCGGATTAGGATGGCCGGGATGACTCAACTCTATGGTCTTGTCCCTTTCCAGTCCTCCAGTATACAGTCCATCTCTATCTTCCTACGTAAAACCACCACCATTACCTTTTACCTCCCTCTCTTCCGGTACCAAATTCTCTCTCTCCCCGTCTACACTCTTCGGAATAACTCTCATCTTTTCCGGAGTCCGAAGAGCAACAGTAGATGAGAGCTTACATTTAACCATCTATCGTGTCGAATACGTCGTTCATCTTACGATTCAATCTATTCATTCATCTAGTATCTTATTCTTATTTGAATAATATTTCCACACTAAAATTGTAACAACATTCTACATCTTAGTTCTATTGCAGATTTTAAGCTGTAATGGAGAGTTCAGAGAAAAGTGCATGTGCAGCGAGAGGAAGTCTGGAAAGTACAGAACATGTTCAAGTAAGAGAATAGGGAAGTTCGGAAAGTACCAAACTGTCGCATCAGGCCAGTCATGACCTCAGGAGCACCTGACAGGGGCAAAATTAGACTGTGAGGGTGGCAAGAGGGAAGTGCAAGCAACAGATGCGAGGCAGAACAGGAGAAGTGAAGAAGGCTGACAGTTAAGAAAAGCCGAGACAGAAAGTTCGAGAGGATAGGTCAGCTGGGGTAGAAAGTTCGAGAGGTGAGATAATTGTTNGGAGAATGTATGTGTGAGAGGAGAATGTATATGTGTGAGAGGAGAATGTACACTACCGTTCAAAAGTTTGGGGTCACATTGAAATGTCCTTATTTTTGAAGGAAAAGCACTGTACTTTTCAATGAAGATAACTTTAAACTAGTCTTAACTTTAAAGAAATACACTCTATACATTGCTAATGTGGTAAATGACTATTCTAGCTGCAAATGTCTGGTTTTTGGTGCAATATCTACATAGGTGTATAGAGGCCCATTTCCAGCAACTATCACTCCAGTGTTCTAATGGTACAATGAGTTTGCTCATTGGCTCAGAAGGCTAATTGATGATTAGAAAACCCTTGTGCAATCATGTTCACACATCTGAAAACAGTTTAGCTCGTTACAGAAGCTACAAAACACTGGAAGGAAACTCGTCTAACTCAAAGACCTCGTAGTGTAAACACCCCAGTTAATTTGCGAGTTTTACCGGTCTTTTTCTCTTGAAAGTAGACTTACTCGACAGTCTATTCTTGTTCTTAGAAACGAAGGCTATTCCATGCGAGAAATTGCGAAGAAATTGAAGATTTCCTACAACGGTGTGTACTACTCCCTTCAGAAGACAGCACAAACAGGCTCTAACCAGAGTAGAAAAAGAAGTGGGAGGCCGCGTTGCACAACTGAGCAAGAAGATAAGTACATTAGAGTCTCTAGTTTGAGAAACAGACGCCTCACAGGTCCCCAACTGGCATCTTCATTAAATAGTACCCGCAAAACACCAGTGTCAACATCTACAGTGAAGAGGCGACTGCGGGATTCTGGGCTTCAGGGCAGAGTGGCAAAGAAAAAGCCATATCTGAGACTGGCCAATAAAAGAAAAAGATTAAGATGGGCAAAAGAACACAGACATTGGACAGAGGAAGACTGGAAAAAAGTGTTGTGGATGGATGAATCCAAGTTTGAGGTGTTTGGATCACAAAGAAGAACGTTTGTGAGACACAGAACAACTGAAAAGATGCTGGAAGAATGCCTGACGCCATCTGTTAAGCATGGTGGAGGTAATGTGATGGTCTGGGGTTGCTTTGGTGCTGGTAAGGTGGGAGATTTGTACAGGGTACCAGGGATTCTGAATAAGGAAGGCTATCACTCCATTTTGCAACGCCATGCCATACCCAGTGGACAGCGCTTGATTGGAGCCGATTTCATCCTACAACAGGACAATGACCCAAAAAACACCTCCAAATTGTGCAAGAACTATTTAGAGAAGAAGCAGGCAGCTGGTGTTCTATCAGTTATGGAGTGGCCAGCGCAGTCACCAGATCTGAACCCCATTGAGCTGTTGTGGGAGCAGCTTGACCGTATGGTACGCAAGAAGTGCCCATCCAACCAATCCAGCTTGTGGGAGCTGCTTCTAGAAGCGTGGGGTGCAGTTTCTCCAGATTACCTCAACAAATTCACAGCTAGAATGCCAAAGGTCTGCAATGCTGTAATTGCTGCAAATGGAGGATTCTTTGACGAAAGCAAAGTTTGATGTAAAAAAAATCTTATTTCAAATAAAAATCATTAATTCTAACCTTGTCAGTGTCTTGACTCTATTTTCTATACATTTCACAACGTATGGTGGTGAATAAGTGTGACTTTTCATGGACAACACAAAATTGTTTGGGTGACCCCAAACTTTTGAACGGTAGTGTATGTTTGTGAATGGAGAATGTATGTGTGAGAGGAGAATGTATGTGTGTGAATGGAGAATGTATGTGTGTGAATGGAGAATGTATGTGTGTGAAAGGAGAATGTACATGTGTGAAAGGAGAATGTTTGTGTGTGAAAGGAGAATGTATGTGTGTATAGTAGAATATATGTGTCTGAAAGGAGAATGTATGTGTGAGAGGAGAATGTATGTGTGTGAGAGAAGAATGTATGTGTGTGAATGGAGAATATATGTTTGTGAAAGGAGAATGTATGTGTGAGAGGAGAATGTATGTGTGTGAATGGAGAATGTATGTGTGTGAATGCAGAATATATGTGTGTGAAAGGAGAATATATGTGTCTGAAAGGAGAATGTATGTGTGAGAGGAGAATGTATGTGTGTGAGAGGAGAATGTATGTGTGTGAATGGAGAATGTATGTGTGTGAATGGAGAATGTATGTGTGTGAAAGGAGAATGTNTTTATTTAGAATAAGGTTCTTATAGGTTGCTCTAGCCCCAGTGTGTTTAAAACAAGTCCTTGGGATCGTTTTTCCAGATCACTAAAATATCTCTCAGCAACCAACAAATGCCACGATCGTGAGAGGGTAGCTGTCGTTAATAGATGTTTATGCTTGCAGGGATTTATCCAGGCTATTCAATAGATTTTTGCAGGTGTATGAAATAGGGCTGGCATCTAGAAGAAGACAGTCAAGTAGCTGAGCTTAAATACTCTCGCCCCCCAGGCTAAGCAGATCTCAGTTATTCTGTTTGGTAAACCCCATCAGATATCTGTTTTCCTAACCCGTGGGATGGAGGCCTGGTCATCTAGCTCTTAAAATAGAGTAAAATTGAGGATCGAAGACAATGTGTATGACCTGAGTATTGTATGGGTAGTATGTAAGGAAAGCAAAAGTGTTTTCAGAGGTCAAAAAGACCCAAACAGTGCCAAATGAGTACAGGTTGAGCCATTTCAAATTTGTATGAAATGTTGGAAATGCTCCAACATTTTTACTGTGTGAGTTTTCGAAGATTTAAAAGTCTGCAGGTTGGGGCAGCTCTGTAACAGGGATGAAAGAGTGTGCAGCAAAAACAGGAAGCTGAAGTCGCTCTCAGGCAGTGATTTATTCACACGTTTGTTCACAGATAAGACCAGAACCAGTCAGTGAGCTTTGGGCACTTGGTTTATGTCATGTTAAGAAAAGAAACATTCAAACTCTTGACTTTAAAATATTTGAGCTCTGGATTATTTGCAGAACAGTCGTCAGTAAAAGAAGACAAACAAAACAAGAACAACTTAAATCATGCTTGATCTTTCAGAAAAGCATCTTTCAGATGGAAAGAATAATGGTCACTGTGAGAAGAGGTTTAATAAAGCACCTTTTTCTTTTGGTTTTCTTCGTTTGTGGGGCCTACCAGGCAATCTTCTGGCTTCATTTGCAAAGCTTACTTTTCTATTGCAAAAAGATTGGAGTTTGAATGAAGAAAAAGAAAGAAATCGAAGGCTCCAGATTAAAGGATAAATCATTTATATTCCACTCTATGTATCTGTACATTTTCTTCTTTGGACTGCAGTCGCTGCCAGACACTTGAAGTTATTAAAGTTTTAAAAGTCAGGTTAAGTTGACCTCTTTACACTTGTTGAATAAAGGTTTTCTGTGCTTACATCTATGACTCTGAGTTTCCTCCACCGGGGTTAAAAGATGTAAAAGCTTTAAGACAACTCTACTTCTCCGGATGTGATTATCAAGCAATGATTTCTAAAGGCTGAGCTGCAAATTATTCTGCACTTACCAAGATTTAAACTCTTACATTTGTACATGTTTTATATTGAAACTTGTTTTGAAGTTATTAAATTGTAATTTATCTCTTATTTTGTAACCGTTACTTAAGCCTGAACATGTATTTTTGTGTGTGGGTCAAACTGTGATTTGAGATTATGCTTATTTGACAATGGGACCTGACTTGTGTCAAGAAGCTTTGTTTTTGTTTTTTTCTTTTCATCAGGCTTCATTTACTAAAATTAAGAACAAAAAAGAAAGAACTTCAAATTTTTTGGCTTATATTTGGTATGTTTCAAGATTGTTTTTGAATACTTCAATCTATAAATTTGCATTTTCTTCTTGTTTTAATAAATGCTTCTATTGGCATGCTTATTTCTAGATTTTAAACTCTTATTTAAAGATTCCTTGTCAAGTAAAATTACATACTGCATGGACATGTAATTTGACAAGTTTAGAGATGTTTTCTTCTCAATAAATCACATAAACGTCTCATAAAGACACTAAACTTACTACTTTGAGGTCGAGTCGTCTTTCACGTTTGTAGCGGGAGACGACCACAATGTCACTTTGAGTCGTCGACGAACTCAGTGAGACAACAAAAATTTTACGAAGGTGACTTAGATAATAAAAGGGACGTTCTACATGTGTTGGAGATTTAGGGGGAGGACACGGTTTTATCATTTTTAATGTGATCTCCCCGCTGCCTCGTTTTAGAAAACGCACTGTGTGTCCTTGATTACACAAGTTTCAAAGAACGCGCCTTGGGTAATGCTGAAAAAAAAAGTTTTATTTTTTGATGTGGAGAAGAAGAGAAGATCAAAGGAATTGATGTTGGCATGTCGACAGATCTCTCCTGCCCTCCCTCCTCCCAAAATAGTAGTGAGACCAAAACCAACGGTCCTGTGTTTGACCCCACATTTTCCGAGAATACTCCGGCCCTCCTCCTCGTCTTGGTCAGACCAAAGTGTCTGAAGTGTTTTTACAAACAAAACTTAAACAAAAAGTCAGTAGTAAAGGACGAGAGACGTAGGACGTACGACTACAGAGGCGTGTAGACGACAGCAAGAAATATTCACATCATGTCACTTCCTGCTTTTGTCCACAGTTTTTGACGTTTTTGGTTCAAAGTGACATTAAAAGGGTCTGACTTTGATCTTTGCTTGCTCCCTTTTTTGCCATTTGTTTTCCATGAAATGATTCATCCTGTGTCCCGCACAAAAACCTCAAACCCTGATTGCCCTCCTACTCCTCTGGTGCATTAAAAGTCACAAAAGCGTCCGCGGAGCACTCATTTACACTCACAGAAATCTCAAATAAGAGAAAACAGGTTGAGATTGACTCCTCAGGGTCACACAGTGACATTTCCCGCAGAGTGAATCAGATAAATGGCCGTCTGTGATGCTGGTGAGGAGGTTTTTAACCGGCCTCTTCAGCTCCACTCTGGGTGCACTCTAATCTGCCACATTTCGCTTTCCACTCTTCAATTTGACAAACAGGATTTGAACTGAAGCCTCCCACGCAGTAAACACTCAAAGAGAGCTGCGAATGGCTAAGGGAGATATTTACCGCTCTATGTGTTCACCACCTCATGCAATCTGAAGCAGCAGCTGCCAGCAGTCCATTCTTCTTCTACTGCCGCAAAAAAAAAAAAAAATGTCACCGAGGGTAAACAAGAGTGTGTTGGAAAGCGAGAACTTCATGGTGATCTGTAATTGATCTCAAAGTGGAAGTTAGAGCACGGAGAGGTGACGTGGAACAGGCTGGGTTCACTTGGCCATGTACGCGCCGACTTCTTTCTCCAGACTCTGGGCGAAGCGGTGGTTGAGGAAGAGGAGCTGGCCGTGAGGGAGGAGGCGACTGAGCAGAGCGTCCACACGGTTGCTCCTCAGCAGCACCTGGAAAGAGACTGTTGTTAATGATTTCTGACTACTTCAATGAATGAACATGAAATATTTCATCTTGAAATGACAAATTTTGAGCTGATAACCTCATTTTGAATTTTGGATGACAAACAGGCTAATGAGTGGAGCTGCAACGAAGAATCAATGAAATCAATAGAAATTTATGACTAAAAGCATCAAAAAAGTATAACCCCAATTCCTCTAAAGTAGGGACACTGTAAAATGTAAATCACAACAGAATTCATGATTCCCCAAATCCAGTTTAACCTATGTTCAAGTGAACACACTACAAAGACAAGATATTTACTTTTCAAAACGAAAAACTTAATTGTTTGTTTGTTTGGGGTTTTTTTGGAGGGGGTGGGTGTGCAAATATTCACTCATCTTGAATTGGAAGCCTGCAACACATTCCTACAAAGCTGGGACAGAGGCAACAAAAGCCTGTGAAAGGTGAAGAAAGCAAGGATGGGTCCAGGTTCACCACTTTGTCAACAACTGTGTGAGCACATCGTACAACAGTTTAAGAACAAAGTTTCTCGCCCGAATTGATGGATTTCATCCTCTATAATACATCATATCATTAAAAGATTCAAAGTGGGGCGCAGATGGCCTAGTGGATATGGCCGCGCAACATGAGGCTTGCCCTCGAGCAGGTGGCCCGGGTTCGATTCCCGCCTGTGGCCTGTTTCCCGCATGTCACTCCCCACTCTCTCACCCCATTTCCTGCTCTATCCACTGTCCTCCCCTATCCGATTAAAGGCAGAAAAGCCCAAAAAATATCTTAAAAAAAGAAAAAAAAAAGATTCAAAGTATCTGGAGAAATCTCTGCTCATAAGCAGCAATACTAACACTGAATGGACATGACCTTTGATCCCTCAGGTAGCGCTGGGTTAGAAACCCACATCATTCTGTAAAGGATATTAGCACATTGGCTCAGGAACACTTCAGAAAACCATTGTCAGTTAACACAGTTCATCACTACATCTACAAGTGACAGTTCAAACTCTACCATGCAAAGACAAAGTCAGATATCAACAACACACACAAACGCCGCCGGCTTTTCTGGGCCTGAGCTCTTTTGAAATGGACTGAGGCAAAGTGGAAAAGTCCACTTTGGTCTGACGAGTCCACATTTTAAACTCTTTTTGGAAATTGTGGACATGTTCTCCTCCCGATAGTTCTCAGCCCAAAGTTCACAAGCAGCATCTGTGATGGTATAGGGGTGTGTTAGTGCCCATGGCATCATGGGTAACTGTCACATCTGTGAAAGCAGCATTAATGCTGAAAGGTATAAACAGGTTTTAGAGAAACACATGCTGCCGTCCAAGCAACGTATTTTTCAGGGACGTCCCTGATTATTTAATCGAAGCAATGAAACCAAGACACATTCTGCACCTGTTACAACAGTGTGGCTTTGTAGTAAAAGAGTGCAGCTACAAGACTGACCTGCCTGTAGTACAGACCTGTCTCCCATTGAAAATGTGACAACTTCAGTTGTCCATCAACAAGAATGTGAAAGAATTGCAGCTCTAAAGCTTCAACAATTAGTGTCCTCAGTTCACAAACACTTATTTAGTGCTGTTAAAGTAAAAGTGATGTAACACAGAGGGAAACATAAACCTGTACCAACTTTTTTAGGAGCGTGTTGCAGACATCGAATTCGAAGCCGGTCAATAATTGAAAAAAAAAGAAAGTTTATTACTTAAAACAATAAATATCTTGTCTTTGTGGTGTGTTCAATTGAATATAAGTTTAACTGGATTTGCAAATAATTACATTCTATTATATTTATGTTTTACACAACGCCCCAAATTCATTGGAATTGGGGTTGTAGTTTAATTAAATCACATTAGTTAATTATTACTTGTAAACTTGTAATTTAAAGTATTACAGAATAATATTTCAGTGATGAGTTTCACTCAAACAGGTTTCACAGGTTCAGGGCTTTTTCCACATCTGCACATGAAGTAATAAAATACTTTTACACCAGTTGTCTGTTTAATGAACCTACTGACCTTTGTGTACACACTAATTATCAATTATAACAAGAGCATTTTGTTTACGCAACTGTTATGAATACTGTTACTGTTTTTCTTATTTTCAATCAAGAAAAAACAACAAACCCAGAGTAACATTTTGACAGGAAACAGGTTATTTCCACTAAGCGAGCAGCTGTGTTAATGAATTGCATCTTGAACAAAAAGCCAACCAAAAACATTACCAGCTTCTAATGCTTTTTTACACTTCTGTCACTGTAATTTTAAAAATACAAGTTTCTGAATAAAGGGAACAGAAGACAAAAAAAGTGTATGTTTTATGTCTAACTGGTTGCAGCCCTAAAAGTGAGACGATTTGAAGATGGTTGCTATAGCGCTGTTTCGGGCGCCCATCAGCATTAAGCCATCAATGCTCCACACATCAGCAGTTTCTGTGAAGGTCCCACTGAGCTGATTCCAGTCTAATAAGGCCTTTAAACATGTGTAGACACTGTGCGACAAAACGCTTTACTTGAATACTAAATCATTAAAGCTGCATCAGGCAAAGTCTCTGTTTTATCAAGCTTATCCAGCAAGTGACACCACAACAGAGAAACATGTTCCAGTCCAGCAGACGCTCAAAGAACGTGTTAAACAGAGACTTTCTATCAGCGCTGGATTAATGTACAGCTGCAGCTCGTGTTCCTGTGTGTGCACAAACACGTCCTCACCTCACTGCCCTGCCCCAGCATGTGCAGGTGCTCCAGGCAGTGTCGGGTCAGGTTCCTCAGGGTGCCCTCAGCCAGCAGCAGGTTCTCGTGAGATTCACAGACCAGCGTGAAGCCCAGACTCTGGACCCCCAGCCACAGAGCGCTCATCTCCGCGTCAAAGGGGTCTCCGGCTCGCAGACGGATCACGCCGCTGTCAGCTTCCTGCAGAGCCAGGGCCTCCTCACCAGGGACCGTCTCCACCAGGGGGCGACCTGAAGCCTCACGGGACAGAGAGACGGAGCTGCAGACCTGCCTGAGACACAGAGGAGCAGATGTGGAAATATCAACTGACCTTCAATTTCACAATCCCTTTGCAGTCAGACTCTTATCAATGACATTTCTTATCCATAATGATGATCTCAGGTGTTTCTTACAGTGTTCAGGGCAGTTAATCAAGTGATTTGAGATGAGGTAAGAAAGGGGAGGTAGTGGAACAGCCATCTCTTTTCTTCACTGACCAAAACAAGCTTATGCAATGGGAAAACTGTGATTTGTGTCACATTTCAAAGCCAAAGCTCTATCTATAAAGGCAAATGTACAACAAAATTAAACATAACAGAAGACTAGTGTCCTCAATCCATAGTTTGTACAATTAGACACATTTGCAATGATACCACACTACTTCAGCTGTTTGTTATCAATTTGACAAGAGCAGCAGAGATTTGACACTTTGCACTCAACTACTGTTTTTTGAGGTTTTTTTGTTTATAGTCATAAAAATAAAATCCCATCTTGGATCATAAGAGCTTTAAGAAGTCCAAAGTTGGGACTTAAAATGAGCCATAGGGATGGGAACTGTTCACACTCGAACTTATACGATACAGATACGCAGTAACTGGGAATTGGTATCAGTGGTCAATGGTATCAATTTTTGGTAATTTGGGGTGTGTTTATGTGGTAATAAATGTTAATTTGTAATAAAATCTCAAAATATTTCAGTTCTAACATTGATTTCTCAATGTAAAATCCTCAAGAAATATATCACAACATCATTAAGCTGTTTGTACAGTAACATCACAGTTGTTTCTCATTTTTCTTCAACGTAAAAACCCTCGACTAAAATGAACTACAATTTAATAACTTAACTACAACTACACAGCGTTTTTTTCTTAAAGGCAGGGTATGCAGGAATCATCATTTCTCTGCTTACAAACAGCATCCAAACTCATCTCCTCCTCCGTGGCTCAATGTCAGCTGCTGCACATGCTCACTGCCTCCGACTGTTGCCAATAGCATGGCTAAAAGTTGTAGCTTTGTAAACACACCATAGACGGTAAAAACAGCCCTCTGAGCACCTGCAGCATCAAGTGAGAGAAACTCAAGAGCTGTACACCTGACTTCCTGCAGGTTATGAGATACGCTGACAGATATTGTATTATTCTTTCTCTGTGTTATGTCTGCCTTCATAGCCGCTCAGGATAACTTCTCCCACCTGCTAACATTAACACACAAAGTCACTTGTGCACTGCGCACATTGTGATTGGCTGATCACCACCCATAACAACTCCTACTCCATGCCAATGTCGAGCATGAAAAATCACCTACTCTTCTACTCCCTCACAGTCACAAGGATGCATTTAGGTATCAAAACATTCTACAGTCTTATTTTAGTGAATCTGTACTCTGTATTACTGACCAAATTCTGTTGGTACCTATTAAAGTACTTATGTCAGTAACCATCCCTAGTTGTTGTCCTCCAGACTGGTCTTGAGACCACATTTTGAAGGTTTTAATCTTGTCTTGGACTTGAGACCTTTCCTCTCAGTCTTGTCTTTGTCTTAACAAGTTCTTGATCTGCTATTCCTCAACTTCATTGACGGGGATAATAATTCAATAATTCATTTTCAGTTGAACCCTTCCTGATTACTCAAGGTTGTAACTTGACTCTAAACATTTTGCACTGATTGTTCTGCCTCTTAAGAAATATTTCTCAGTGCCTTATGTGTCAGACACCCGCAGAAACTTGGACATCAGTCCATCTTATCTCTGGTCAGAAATACAGCTCAACACTTACTTTAGGTTTAATTCACCTGCGAAAAATACATCTTGTATTTAGATATTAAAAATAACTCTAGACTTATCAGTGGCTTTTAAATAAATGCAAGGATCTTTTTTACAACAAGAATTTAGTAAAACACATTTGTGAAGATTAAAGAAATTTGCATGTTGTGCTTTCAAAGATTTGCAGACTATTTGTTCTTGTCTGTCAAATGTAGCCAAAGAAAACTTGCATTAAACGAAGAGGCTTTGTATCTGTTCAACCATGTAGGATGTTTAAATGGTTTCTTATGGTTTTGGTCTTGTCCTGGTCTCGAATCGTGTGGTCTTGAGTACAGTACCACTTCACAAGAAATATATGGTAATGGCCATAACTGGTTTATTATAAATCATAACACTCACTTGAATATTAAAGTCTAGTGGTAATACACCATTCTTGTTTCTTTAAAACCTTGTTATACCTCAGTTTCTGACATGGAGACTCGACGGTTGGACTAAAGTCACAAACTGACCCACCTGGCCACCACATTGACCTTCTCCCTCTGCAGGAGCCTCCTCTGCTCCGGGCTCAGCTCCGGGCTCTGCTCCGACACGATGCTCTCATCTGGACCGAAGACCCGGGAGTAGAGGACCCGACTCTCCCCGGGACCGAGAGCACTGACCGGACACACGGTGTGGATCAGGAAACAACGAACCATGGTCACAAACGAGGGCGACAGCGGGAAAAATATGAATTATTTGACATGAAAACTTTACACACAGCACAGAAACGTTGTTATGGTGGAGCTACTTCCGTGTTGGTCATGTGACCGTGCTCTCAGTGAACCTTGCTTTACGGTGTTTGAACCACCAGAGGGCGCTCATATACCACTATTTACGGTAATTGGAATATTGTATTTTATATTATATTATATCATATTATATTACATTATATTATATCATATTATACTATATTATATCATATTATATTATATTATATTATATTATATTATATTATATTATATTATATTATATTATAATTTTATTGAAGTACCTATTTTAACATAGACTGAATGAAATACTTTCAAAGTCATCGTTCTGTTCTTTATATAGTAACAGTGGTTCCAAATCTTTTCCAGCTCAGGGCCAACTTTTAATTTCTAAAAAGTTTTGAAAAATAATGATAATAAATACTGAAACCATATGATACCTCCCCACACCACTTTTTATACGTTCATATATGAGATTTTTTTATATCCTTCTAAATGTAACTGAGTTTAAGCCTGTACACATGCGAATGTGTAAATTTTAAGCAATGTACCCCCCACCAAAAAAATAAACAATAAAAAAATTTGGAAATGATTTAGCGGCCCCCTTGCAATACCTGTGCAGCCCACTTTGGGGCCTCAGCTCACAGTTTAAGAATCAATGTACATCAACTCCAGCTTTGGGTCACTGGAAATGATGGACCGGTCTCCTCTCTGGAAAATAAACAAGACATACATTCAACATTCAAGAGAAGGCGTATGATAATTTCAGTGTTGCAGCTCCCTTAGGCTGTTTGAAACATGATAAACTGAGCTCCTTGGAGTCAAATGTGCACTTAAGTGCTCCCTTGAGAGCCAAAAACCTTAATTAAACTCTTTGGAGCCTTAATACATGCTGTATGTGTCCTTTTTTCTTTCATCTTTGCCTGTCAAAATGTCAAGGCACGTTACTGCCACTGCTTACCTTATGAATACAGTAAATCTTATTGTATCTTTTTATCTTTATCTTACCACACAGATGAGCATCATTTTTTTTTCCACCTGAGCATTTTGTTTTAGGAGGAAGATGAATCCTTTGGCTTTCCTTGAAAGAAAATCTACCAAAATTTTCAAATTCATTCTAAAAGGAGCTGGGGAATCTGCTTTCTTGCTTTTTTAGTAGTTTGTTCTGAATCTTCATTGGATGCTATGGCTCAAAATGTTGTAGGATTTTAGAAAAATCTCCTGACTTCATTTAACTTCATTTGATCTGTAAAAGAAGCATAAGAGCTGGATCTGGACTAATGCATTTGCTAACATGTTGCTACCTGTATTGTGTTCATTTCCTACATTACAAAATACAGCCAGCTAACTCAAGCTTTAAGACACAAAGTGTTATTTTCTACCCAACCAAGCTGGGAAAATCTGTTTCGATGACAAAAATGTTTTGAGTCCAAGTGCTAAGGGCAGTTCTCATGGGAAAAAATAAGTTACAATAGGCTGAGCTTAGATCTTAGCTTATTCCTCTCATGTCTTTTTTGCCTTTTCGCTTACACAGTTAACTAAGGTAATATCTAAACACTTAAAGACAGGGATAAACTTCACCTGTTGTTTCCATAAACCTATAAAGCCAAACGTATCATATTATTATACGAAATATACATGAGTTCAAAGACCTCTATCTTATCAACATTATGAATAGTTTCTTTAAAAACCTGTTAAAAATGTTTTTAAAAACATATTCTACCACCTTGAGGATTGTCATATCACTACAGTCAGCTGAGGTTGTATTTAAGCCCTTTTTTTAAAATGTCTGCTCTCATGAAATCATCAACTCACATATTTTCAGGTAAATAATTGTTTGATTTTCAAGAAGTTGCAGTAAGAATAACATCAAAATAGTTTATTTTTTAAACAGTGTTTTTTGCATGAAATAAATGCATTTAATAAAAAACTTTAATAAAACAGATAAAATAGTTTGTAAAAATGCCCAGTGTTTCAAATGTGATACAATAAACATATCATGAATGAAATGATTAAGCAAAAATTTTGTGGATTTTGTTAAAAAGGTTAATAAACACCTCAGTTCCAAAAAATTGGAATTTTCGGACTATTTTTCAATAAGTCGGGCTTTAAAGGGTTAAGCTCGAGTTAGCTTATTCCTGGTGCTAATTATAAACTTTATGCTAACTTTATATTTATATTAACTTTATTATAATAATTTATGTAGTCATTTATTATTAAAGGAGTATCTTATCTTATCCTATTAGGAGAATGTTTTCTGTAAACACACTTTTAGGCCCTGTGGACTAACTCCAATGTATTTCACTAACACCCTGCAGAGCTGCACTTACAGGTACTCCACCCTTCCTATCACCCCCCCTCTGTTTGTCCCAGCCTGCACTGTTTGACACCAACCCTGAGGTCCTGCAGGCGGCTGCAGACTGGGTGTCACCCCTTAAAACCTCTGTTTGCTCTGACCTGTTGATTTTGGCAACAAACTGACAAACCAGCCTGTGAAACAAGGTGGTAACAACCTGAAGGCAGGAGCAGGGCGCAAAACACTCAGCTTTCAGAGGAAGGGAGGGGGTGGTGTTTGTGAACTTCCTTTTTATGTTTTTGAGGTTTCATTTTGCAGAGTCTTTATTTAAGATTCTCTGCTTCGTTAAGTTAAGGGTGTTCTCATTTCCTCTGCTGGTTGTGCAAACTAGAAAAACTTCCTTTACTTTAAAATTGAAGGTCTTTCTCTCATTGGTGGATGCAAACCACTGAAACATCCTGTTGTTGTTCTTATTCAGCTGATTGTTTCATCAGAGGGAGAAGTGACTCATTGATCACAACCACTGAAACCTGCCCAGACTTTTTTGTGGTGTTGAAGATGAGTTGCTGCACATGCATTTGCATGAAAAATTGTTCACACATTGAACTGCGTGCGTAAAAGCTGCATGAGAATAAAACTCAAGAAAATACCCAACTACACTATCAAACAGCTGACAAACTAACACATTACAGTTTTTCCACACTGTACCAAACACCACTAAATCCCCAAACCCAGATTTAGCAACACCTAGTCTTGATTTCCTCAAAGAACAGAGGTTGATTGTCCCCCACAAATGGGTAATGATGCATGAAAAGTACATATTTAACCACTTTTTTTTACTTGCATGTGAGTGTTTTGTCATGTCTTCTGCTTGGATCAGTGAAATCTGACTTCACTTTCACTTTGATTTTATTTCAGTTAATCATTACCTGCAGCTCCCATTAGTCCTTCATTACTGAGAAGTTGTGTGGGCTCAGAGCTCTGGGTTAATAATTATACAGAGTGGGAGAAGCAGAAATCCTCCTCCAAACATTGCCAGACCAAACATTCAGAGCTGGCAGATAGAAATTTAAAAAAAAAAAGCTGATCCCTCTAAAGCCCGGAGCCTGGATGAGAAGTTTGATCTCACTTTCATAACCCTGTGTTCAATATTCAGAAGTGAGTTAAGTCTTTTTTGACTCATATTTGAAGTTAAAATCAGCAAGAATTTGGTGGCAAATGCATCAAGATGTCACTAAAACTTGGTGTCATCTGTGGTTAAGAAAGAAACTCTATGTGCTCTCAGTTTCCACTCATCTTTTTGCTGTTATTCACAACTTTCAACATTTCAACAACAGACATTGATTTCATGTTAAACTCCTGTAAAGTCTCTCTGTGCACATCGTTGGCAAAACACTTGATTTTTACAAGTGTTTAAGTCAGAAGTAAGCCCTTCATTTCAACCATGGCTTAGAAAACTGGGAAACATTTTACACATAGAAAGATTATGATACCAATTGGTGAACAAAGAGAATTCCTGTGCCCCCCAAAACAGCACTTGGATGACAATGACATTTATGTCTATAGTATTAGTTCCTGACCTTTTCCAATTCAGGGCCCACTTTAAGTCTGAAACATTTTCACGGCCCACTTCCAACCCTATAAGTACAGGAGGCTATATAATGCCTTGTTAGAGCTTGATTTGTAACAAAGAAAAAGTAAGTAATAAAACCCAAAATGTTATAACTGGTAAAGAATAACAGATGCGGGGCCAAAAACGTAATAACCATTTACCCACAGTGTACCAACTTGTTAAATTTTGGATCAGTGATTACATTTATTTTATTACAGTTTTTCATTATATTTCAGGTCTTTGTTAAATTAAGGGTCATGATATGTACATGTTGGGCTTTAACATGTCTTCTTTAAGGACTTTTCTTATATACGAACGTTTGAGCATGTTTAATATCCTTAAACAGATAACTAGGTTTTAACATTTTAACCAACATTCTGTATTTTAGTTTCTTTATATGATTACCTTCCATTAAAATTCAGACTATTTCGGAAATGATCTGGCGGCCCACTTGCAATATCTCTGCGGCCCACCAGGGGGCCACAGCCCACAGGTTGGGCATCACTGGTCTATATAATTGTGACCATTCTACTTTGTTAGGCACTGATGCTTTTTTTTTATTCGTTCATTTATTTTGTTGTGTGTTTTGTTCTCTGGACTTGTCTCTGTTGTACTTCTCCATTGTCTGTGAGCTTTGTACACACCATTACCTAAATTCTTACTCTTACTTTCTCACTCAATTTTTAACTGTGTACTTTTTTGTGCTTTGTATCTTTTCTACTTGTATCGCCCAATTTCCAATTAAAGTGTTTAAAAAATTAAAAACAAAAAACCCGTGAAGAACTTTCCATTTATTTTGGATTAAAGTGCGTGAGTAGTTGTTGTTTTTTTTATGGATAAAACTGCACCTGTCATTTTCTTAACAGTCATACGTCTGACTAAGAATAAATGTTTGCTGCAGTTAATGATGAAGAGCTGCTGTTTCCTCTGTTGGCTGTCAGGCGTGTGGTCTAACACCTACACTCTCCTCTTGTTAGCTTTTGTGAGTCATAAAAAGACATCTCAGTAAATCATTTTCGGTTTCAAAAGCAGATTTAAATTTGGTCCTGAGAGTTGTTTAAGCTGTAGTTAACTTGAGGAAAGTATTTATACGTCATGTCATGAATTTTAACCAAATCTGTAGGAAACATTTCAGAGAATTGAACATGCTGGCAGAACTTGGGGATTATGTCTTTAAAGAAAAGTCATTTTTTGGATGCAAAAATCATGCTGCGCTGCTACAGTGTATCACAAAAGTGAGGACACCCCTCACATTTCTGCAGATATTTAAGTTTATCTTTTCATGGGACAACACTGACAAAATGACACTTTGACACAATGAAAAGTCTGTGTGCAGCTTATATAACACTGCAAAATAACTCAAAATATAGCCATTAATAGCTAAACCCCTGGCAACAAAAGTGAGATCACCCCTAAGAGATTACATCCCTAAATGTCCAAATTGAGCACTGCTTGTCATTTTCCCTCCAAAATGTCATGTGACAGATCCCCTCCCTCCAGAAACTGGGTGGCAGTGCAGTGTTCCAGCATGATAATGACCCCAAACACTTCTAAGATGACCACTGCTTTACTAAAGAGGCTGAGGGTAAAGGTGATGAACTGGCCAAGCATGTCTCCAGACCTAAACCCAATAGAACATCTTTGGGGCATCCTCAAGCTGAAGGTGGAGGTGCACAAAGTCTGGAATATCTGCCAGCTCCGTGATGTCGTCATGGAGATGTGGAAGAGCGTTACAGTGGAAACCTGTGATGCTCTGGTAAACTCCATGTCCAGGAGAGTAAAGGCAGTTCTGGAAAATAATGATGGCCACACAAAATATTGACACTTCAGAAACTTTCACTAAGGGGTGTACTCACTTTTGTTGCCAGGGGTTTAGCTATTAATGGCTATATTTTGAGTTATTTTGAGGGAAAAATAAATTTACACTGTTATATAAGCTGCACACAGACTTTTCATTGTGTCAAAGGGTCATTTTGTCAGTGTTGTGCCATGAAAAGATAAACTTAAATATCTGCAGAAATGTGAGGGGTGTACTCACTTTTGTGATACACTGTAGATCAGCAGAAGTGGGGGACATAAATACTAAAAGTGGAGGTTTACTTTCTGTTAAAAGGACAAAGCCACAACAACTTTGTCCCCATCAGGTCTGAGCAGGGCCCTGGGTGAGGAGGTTAACAGGACAGAGGAGAGAGGGGGGTCAATTCTTTCTTTCTTTATTCTCCCTCCATTACTTCTTCCAACACACACACACAATCACACACACACACCAAGTGGGGCCTCTCAGAGAAAAGAAGCGTGACCAACAGCAGCTGTTGGATTAACAGCTGCTTGCTCTGTTTGTGTACTGAGACCCAACACACTGATCTCTGATCTTAACAATCTCCTCTGCAGAGACTCTTTCTGCTCCTGAACCTTACTTTTGTGTTTTGTTCATCTCTCCTTTGAACTTTTGTCTTGTTTATTTCAGTGCTGGCTAATGTACATGCTACTTTTGCTTCCTTATTAGGAAAAACTAAAATGAATTTACTTTTTCCAGCTTGGAAAAAAAAATGCAATTTTTAAAGAAATTTGGCTGTGTTATTTGTGTTTTGGTAAACACACTTTTATTGGTCTATGCCTCATATATACCAGCATGTTTGAATGACTGTATACTGTTATGTAATTATAGTCACGGTACAATACAGTATTTGTGAGAGAGTGGGTGTTTTTCTAGATTCGGATGCAATGTGCAATGTGACCATGCGTGAGGAGGGCACATAGTGGACATGAGGCACTGCTGTACATGGATGAATCACATGGTTTTCTCACATTGACTGATCACATGGCTATCTGCGCTGTGGCGTTAACCGGCTGTCTTCGGTGACGACCAGCTTTCTTTGCTCTGTGGCTTTATCTGGCTGTGTACGCTTGGTGGTGTAGACAGTCTGTCTGAGCTGCACCGGCAGCATTATTCCAGAAATTTCAGTCATATACAGTGATCCAATGATCTGCTCGTGCAGTATATTCAACGGCTTATTTATTTTAGTTTGACAGAAGAAGATGCCAATCTTCCAGATATTCTTGTCATCCAGCCTTAGCCACCGACAACTGGTCCAAGCTGAGGAGCATGGGCAGCCAATCTATACAAGGGCAAAGACAGCCTTTGTGATACAGCCATGTACAGCAGGGTCTCATGTCCACCGTGTGCCCTCCTCACCCATGGTCACAAGGTGATGAGCAGTAAAATACTGTAAAGTTCTGTTAAAGTAAAAAATGTTTATTTCACAGTAATATAATATAATCTAATCCAGCTGCCAGTTGTTTACTGTTTTTTTCACACAAAAATTTGTTACAGTGTAACAAACAATCTTATAGACCAAACAGAAGGAGAAAAGAACATTGGCAGGACAAGACCATGTGATGTGACCAAGAGGATCAGAAGAATGAAGGAGTAAAAAAGAAAACAAAGAGAAACAGTTAAAAAGATTTTAAAAAATTTGAATAGAATAAAAACAAAAGTGAACTAAAACTGTGAATGAATGAATAAATTAATTAATTAATTAATTCAGAGGATAATAACAGCTGGCCAAAAGTTAAAATGGAAATAATAACTTAGATGCTCAATTTATAAAAAAAAAGGGAAATAAATTTGTGACAGTTAAGAAATAAAGTGGGGATAATAATAATGAAGCATTATTATGGTTACTATAATACAAAATAGGTAGTCATTGTGTGTGAAGGAGGATAAAAACTCAAACAACAAAAACGATAAAAATAGATAGGTAAATACATAAACAAATAAGTCAAAACTGAAAAGAGCAGTCAGAACACACAAGAGGACAATTATAAGGTAAAAAGATAGGAATGGTAATGAGAATAAGAAGATGACATCACATAAAAGCAAGACAGTAAAAGTGTGTTTTAAGAAAAGATTTAAAAGATAATACTGAATCTGCAAGTCTTTTATCCTCAGGACACTGTAGTGTGTTTTTGTTTCAGGGGGGGGCAGTCTATATTATTTTAACCAGCCAAAAGGGAAGATCGTGGTAGTTTGTCAACCAGAGGGTCACTTCAGCCTCCCAAGAAGGCACCATAACCCCACCTCCCCACCCCCATGCACACCACTGGTAGTAAGTGTTGCATTATTAATGTTAGGTGTAAAGGTATGAGGGCTCTTAAACCTCAGCAAACAGCCAATAACTGGTCCTGCACTGAAAAGGTAGAAAGTCTGACATGAATACAACACAAACACATGTAAAGATCACTAAGTCTTTGGGCCTTGGTTGGTGGAACACAAACAAAAGCAAGCCCTCTTTTTCCCATACCCACATGGCCCTTGGGAAACTGCCTGATTTCAAACTTTGGTTCAGAGCCAGAGGGGCAGGAGTCGCTTTTACAATCCCTCAGTGGGAGCGGTCACGTGTTTACAGCACAGCACGCGTTGGATCAGAGTTTTTTCCCTCCTTTTCTTGGACTGTTCAACTCCTGTCAGGACATGTCAGAGGAACGGCTGGCTCCACACGGTCACTCCCTCTGAGCGCAGGAATGTGTGTGTTAGAGCGTGAGTGTGTGTGTGTGTGCTAGGGCACGTGCTGGAGCAAAGAGGCCACTCCCCTGGTCTGAGAGAGAGGGAGATTTGAAAAACAGGAAGTGCTGTGTGGATAGAAACATGTGTCCCCGCCACATGCAGGAGAAGAGCGAACAGAAAGTGCAGATGTGCTATTATTAGACGTCAGGAGAGGAGAGCCTCCTCTGTTTTGACTGAAAGGATAAACAGTGAAGGTCCTCTCAGCAGCTTTTAGTTCAGGCTGACATTTTTGTATGAAGTTAGGCTGAAACCTACAACTGTTTTCAGTAGTTTTCACACATAAAATGTCAAATTAAAAGCAGGTGATTTAGAAAAGTTGTGTATTCTAAGGTTAATTCTGCTCATACTAAGAAGTACAGTTGAAAAAGGTCCCTGTAAGACTCATATTGTTGTTTTTGGGACAACAAAAAAGACTTAACTCACTTTGAAATAGCTGCCTAACAGTCTGTTTCCCGACGGATCTAATTTTAGAACAACTTAGTGACATCATTTGCTGTTTTACTTTGGATTTCCTTGAGTTTACACATCAAGAATACAGGCTCTAAGTCTCATACACATATAATTTGCTATTTTGACAAAGAAAACAGCAACATAAAATGACTACCAAACAGGAATGTGCACATCCAGGATGATTACATCTTAAGCTGCAGCACCAAAAGCTCTGCTCATGCACCATATTAGAGTTTTTAATCATTGTAGGCCAAAAGTCACAGAATTGCTCTATTACCTTGATGTAAACAAACTAAGGTGATAGTTGTCATTTTATGGTGCAGCCCAGTTTGTCAGTATTTTGAGATGAGGTTGTAGGTTGTGTCTGGTTTCACTGACTAACTACTGCCGATTTCCACTTTTACAACCCATATTCCAATGAAGTCTGGATATTGTGTAAAATTTTGCATTTAAATTTGAATTTGAATTTATTTTGACATTGATGCCTGCAACACATTTCAAAAAAGCTGAGACAGGTTCATGTTTCCCGCTGTGTTACATCACCTTTCTTTCTAACAGCAACACTCAATAAGTGTTTGTGAACTGAGGACACTAACTGTTGAAGCTTTGGAGCTGGAATTGTTTCTCATCCTTGTTGATGGACAACTTCAGTTGATCAACTGTCTGAAGTCTCAGCTGTTGTATTTCGCACTTCATAACGTTCCACACATTTTCAATGAGCGACAGGCCTGGACTGCAGGCAGGCCAGTTTAGTAGGCGCACTCTTTTACTACAAAGCCACGCTGTTGTAACAGGTGCAGAATGTGTCTTGTTTTCATTGTCTTACTGAAATAATCAGGGACATCCCTGAAAAATACATTGCTTGGATGGCAGCATGTGTTGCTCCAAAACCTGGATGTAGCTTACAGCATCAATAGTGCTACCACAAATGTCTAAGTTACACATGATGCTATGCACACTAACACACCCCCGTACCAACACAGATGCTGCTTTTGAACTTTGCGTTGATAATAGTCCGGAAGGTCTGCTTCCTGTTTGGTCTGGAGGACACGACATCCAGTGTTTCCAAAAACAATTTGAAAAGTGGACTCATCAGACCACAGAACACTTTTCCATTGTGCATCAGTCCATTTTACATGAGCTCGGGCCCAGAGAACCCGGCGGCGTTTCTGGATGTTGTTCATAAACGGCTTTTGCTTTGCATGGTAGAGTTTTAACCCGCACTTACTGATGTAGTGAGGAACTATTTACTGACAGTGGTTTTCTGAAGTTTTCCTGAGCTCATTTGGTGATATCCTTTACACACTCATGTCGGTGTTTAAGGTAGTGCCATCTGAGGAATCGAAGGTCACAGTCATTCAGTCTTGGTTTCCGGCCGTGGCGCTTACGTGCAGTGATTTCACCAGATTCTCTGAACCTTTTGATGATATTATGGACCGTAGATGTTGAAATCCCTAAATTCCTTGCAATTTTGCTTTGAGAAATGTTGTTCTTACACTGTTCAACTATTTTCTCACGCAGTTGTGGACAAAGTGGTGACCCTCGCCCCATCCTTGCTTGTGAATGACTGAGCATGTTTGGGGAGGCTCCTTTTATACCCAATCATGGTTCCCACCTGTTCCCAATTAGCCTGATCACATGTGGGATGTTCCAAACAGGTGTTTGATGAGCTTTTCTCAGCTCTCTCAGTTTTTTTTTGCCACCTTTCCCAACTTCTACTGGATGTTTTGCAGCCATGAAATTCTAAGTCAATTATTATTTGGCAAAATACTATTAAGTTTATCAGTTTGAACATTAAATATGTTGTCTTTGAAATGTATTCAATTGAATATGGGTTGAGAAGGATTTTCAAATTGTTGTATTTATTCTTTATTTACATTTTACACAATTTCCCAACTTCAACCAAATCAAGTTGTATTTTTGCTTGCACAAATAGTTGCCTATCCAATCACAGGCAGTGATTACCCTACCCTAATCACTCCCTGATCTTTTCTTTCTACAAAAAGCTTTTTAAATTTCCTTGCCAGGCGGCTAACAGTAATTTGAAGAGCATTTTAGTGCCTTTTCAACTACTGCCACTTAACTGTCCTGTGTGTATGGAACTAATAAGGAAGAAATCCAATCTGAAGACATTTGATAGATGCCGATAGAGGTTTACAGCCCAGACAAAAACCTCCGTTTTGGTTAGAAAATGGAGAGTATTTAAAAATCTGATTTCTGTATTTTCTTTGGTATTTAATTCAAAATCATGTTTGCAGTTTGGTTTAGTTCTTGTCCAGAGGTTTCAGTTCATAGAGGATTATACACATTTAAAAAGTAGCATCTGGTTAAAATACTAAACCCTCTGCAGCAAAGGTGTTCGTATAATCTAAGTGAAGAAAAAATGGTTTGTTTGAATGTAAATGATAAATGAAGGTACAGAGAATCACATCTGAACACACATTGGCCCTTTATTTCAACAGCTCCCCCACGAGCCTGATCCAAAAGATTCAAACCACCAGTTCATTCAAAAACAAGGACGACATCAGCTCCACAGAGGGGAAGACATTTCTCTCCAAATCATGAAATCAAAGCAAAACAAAGAAAAGCACTTTTCTTCAATCAAAAATCCTCTCACATTTGCCGACCTGCAGCATCAAAACAGTTTTTTTTAAAAATCTCACTGCAAAGTTAACAGGTAGCTGGTTTGCTTTGGTATCTTCTGACCCCAGAAAAAAACCTACAAAGTACTGCAACCAATCAGAAAGGAGAGAAAAGCTCTGCATTTGTTTGACTTGACTTTAAAAAAGAGTGAATTTGCACAATGGGACGCCTGCAGTGGGCGGATTTAGAGGAGATAAATGAGAAAATCATGGGAATCACAAGTCATTTACAAAGAAAAAAATAAAAAAGTATTAAAGCAGTATTAAAAAAAGCACTTCACCACTTCAAGTTCATTCAATTAAGTGCTTCAATAAGGAGGGATAGAAAAATAAAATAAAAAAGGAAAAGCAAGAAGTGAGGAGGCAGAGAAATGAACAGGCAGACTTGGCAGTGTGCTTGTGTTATTGCAGTGTGGCAGTCATTTGTCATCAATAAAAACGTGTTAGCGGGCCGTAGGTCCCAGTGGTTTAAGAACGATCACATCCATGAATTCTGCACCTCAGCGTCTCCTGAAAGCTCAAGTCTTCATCTCACGTCTTCCCTCCTTTCATTTGCATAAATAACTAACTTTGCTACAGATGAATGACACTTTGCAATAGTAGATAGATGAACTAAAACCTCAGAGGTGTTCCTTGGCAGGTGAGGTGAGGCTTCAGGCTCCGAGGAGTTCAATCTCAGTCTGTTCAAGGGAGGAGGAGGGGGGGGGCAGTGTGTTTGGAGGCAGTTTGAGAGAACAAACAGACTCTCACAGCTTCTTCAGTCGACTGTACATGTCCCTCTTGCTGCGCTCGCCGGCCCAGGTGCGACTTTTCAAGCGGAACTTTCTCAGATCCTCCTTGAAGTCCTCGTGGTGCATGGGCCGGTACGACTGAGGTTCACATTGTGCCTGCGCACAGAGAGGAACAAGAAAGGGTTAAAACACTGAAAAGGCTGCTCAGGTTCTATCAAAGTGACAGGAACTCAAACAGCTGTTAAACACACATTAAGACTCAAATCTGAGACTTTTTCAGACCTTTTTTTTCATGCCACCTTAGATGAGATTTAGGACCAAAATGGCTATAAATATAGGCGATGGTTGGGGGATCCTGCTTTATCAAACTAGAGATTGGCAATCAATTCTAGTCACGGACTGAAATATCTCTTTGACACCAAATGTGTCAGAATATCAGATAGTTTTTTGCAATAGATGTCTTATGCTCTACACCAGTGTTTCTCAACCTCCATAAACCAAAAGGCCAAATTGTTGAAAACTTCTTTTACAGGACAAACAGTCTAAATGGTGGAAAGTGGCAAAAACAGCAAAAGGTAGCACTAAAAATAAGCTTCAGCTGGCAAAAAATGGTCAAAAAAGCAAGAAAAAAAGGGTCAAAAATTGGAAAAAAGATAAGAAAAGTTAGGCCTCAGAAAAGTTTAGCTAGTTTTCACCTTCTGAAATGAGTGACTAAAAATACACATTTGCATGATCTTATTTTTAAGATGTACCTATTCTGCAAAAAGATTTTGTGGGTTTTATTTTTTTGACAAAAGTCTTTCCTTTCTCCCTCATGTTTAGTCAAAATGAGAATAAATATAAAAAAAAAATTTCATCTTCAAAATAGCAATTGCTGTACTACAACAACACTAAAGATGGGGAACCTAAAAAATAAAGGCACGATAAATTGCAACAGCATTAAGAGGAATAACCTCGATCAGATTATTTATGCAAATTGTGCGTCTCTAGTTACAGCCTCAGCAGAGCAGGTGTGTCACTAAGTGAGACTCATTCAAGTTGACTTTGTCTGTTTGTTGAACATCAAGTGATACTCAGTGCTCTCTAGTTCACTGTAGGCTACACAGTGCACCTGTGCAGCTAGTTTGGCAGATTTTGATCAAGCTGGGAACACAATTTTTTTTAAATGACAACGGTTATCATTATTGTTAGCATTCTTATCAGGGTTTACTGTTGCACTGGTCATCGTTACACCCCTATTAGCATAAAGACAACAAGCTACATCAGCAGTTAGTCAGACAGTAGCCTCTGTACATGTCCTTCTAAAAAAGATGGAAGACGTCAACTATACAACATTAACTTTTCCTGCCTCCATAAACGTAAGAGCTTGAGGAATTTATTTAAGACTAGAATAAACATTTTTAATAAATTTAGGACTTTTATATGATGCACACACACCCTGTTAATACCATAGACTGTATAATGAGTGGACGTAACGACGTTCGGCTCATACTGTAGCCTCCAGCAGATGCCCCGCCCCCTGGTGTCTGGCTGCAGTATAGGTCATAAGCCCCGCCTCCCCATGTATTCCAGATATGAGCCGGGAAAACTTTAAAAAATTACGATACCTCGTAGAAACGTTTCTCTCATCTTTACGCTAAGTATCTGGCTGCATGGTGTTCAGGTGTTTTTTTCTCTGAGAAGTTAGTTTCTCATTAGTTATTGGACGTTAAAAACCGCAATATAAGTTTCGTTTTACGATAGTTGACAGCTGCCGTTCGTGAGTAGTTTTTATCGGGGATATAAGAAACTTCTGGAAAGAGCCAAAAGGAGACTAAACCTTCTGAAGAAGAAGAAATAAATATTTTTATTTCCCTTTTTTACTCTGCTCCTCCAGAAATTCTCTACTGCGCAGACTCTGGCTGCACAATGGCGGCTAGAGAAACGGGGTTTTTTGGCTTCAAAAACGTAGAACGGTGACAGGCGGAAGCACGCTGTCCATTCTTTATACAGTCAATGGTTAATACAGCTTCATGTTACAGAGATGACAACAACAGCTCACCTGGAAACCAGGGAAGAAGTCTTTGTATCCGCCCTTGAGGATGTAGAGCTCGGGGTAGTGGAGGTGGGGATACTCGTTGAGGGCGCGGTCTCGCTCCCTGACGAACCGGCACATCCTGGGGCCGCGCTCTGACGAGAACTCGCAGTGGAAAATGATTACGATGCGTTTGTCCGGGCTGGTGGGGATGACGGGGGTTTTGAGGAGGAAGTTCTCCACCTGGTCCTCCTGGTGCAGGTTCAGGGCTCCCTGAAGGGGCAGAGACCAAAACTCAAAGTCAAAAAGGAGAAACTACTTCCCTTTAAATTAACATCATGATTGTTACTTAGGCAAAGTGAAACCAAATTCCCTTGAGTCCAAATCCTTTAAAGACAAACTCACCTTTATGTGCCCGCCCTCAAACTCGTAGGGGTAGCGGCAGTCGATGACGATGACTCTCTCCACCAGGTGGTTGAACTGGCCCGACAGAGCTGCAACCATCTGAGGAGCACAAAGTACACAATTAAATAAAAAGTGATGACAGCTTGAGCTCACACAAGAACCAGCACAAAAGTCTGACAGTGATATGTGACTAAAGGTTCTTCTGTTTGTTTGGGGCTGTTTTCTGACCTTTTAAAGTGATCGTGAACTGGTGGCAGAATAGCTAACAGCATATTCCAACTCTGAGACTCCAACTCCAAAGTTTACATGACTTCTAGACAACAAACCAACCTTCATCCAAATTTGTGAGACTATATATGAACTGAAATTGATGACAAGCTCACTTTTTTGATATAATTCAAACATGTATACTCACATTTGAAGAAATCCTTTTTTCTTTTTTTTTTTTTAAAAGTCCTAAGTGCGGGGGGAGGGGGTAAAATCCTAAATTTGCCACTTTTAGGGCTTCAAGTTTGCAACTCTGATGACTAACTGATCAAAGAAAGCTAAATCTGTGAATGTCCACAGACTTGTAATTTGTGAGTTAAAAGTCTCAAAACCATGACTTCACAAACTTGCAGATTTGTGACTATTTTCCCCAAAATTTTCAACTTTAAGAAATTGTAAATTTGCAACTTAATAAGCCCAACAAATGTGAGTTATGTTTCTTTTTTTTCTTTGTTTCTTCATGTGACCCTAATACACATGACATACACTGAATGCAACAATGTGAAACCTAGCTAAAACAATATACATCCACTCACCACGTCAGAGTCGATGTACTTGAGGTCTTGATGTTTGCCTTCCACCGTTGGGAGCACAAAAGGCTAAAAAGTGAAAGTAAAGTTTAGTTTGGATCAGATGAGCTTTTCAGGTTAGACCAATAGCAGATGGAGGGAAACTTTTCTCACCTTAGTGAAATCTCCTATGAGCTGATTGGAGCCGTCCTCTCCGTCCAGCAGCTTCTCGATGTCAGTCTGACAGAAGGACTTGGACCTCTGCAGGATGGAGCTCTGAAGGAACGAGGAGGAGGAGCAGTTTAGAGGAAGACCATAAGCTGATACATGAACAAATAAAGACTTTTTTTAGTCTGAATGTAATGGTGAGGTGGTCTCACCGTTCTGGGGGATTCAGGGTTCTGTTCCAGGTTGGTGACTTGCGTTCCTGCCAGGCTGCGTCGTCTCTTAACCCTGATGGGCGTGTTTTCGTCTCCGGGGCAGTCTGGACGCTTCACAGCGGGACGGGACACGGGGCTGGGCATGGAGGGGGAGCGGAAGAGGCTGCGCGGCCGACAGCGGATCACAGGCTGGAGGAGGAAAAAGAAAATAAAATTTCAGCACCTAACATCACCATTTTCTCCTTGAATGAGCCCAAAATTTAAAGATTTCACTGTCTTTGTTGATACTCACAGAGTCTTCTCCTGGACTGTCAGCGACTAGAGGGGCGTGGAGCAGACTGGCCATTCCTATCGGCATCCCAGACTCATTCTGTGTGCAGCATAAAGACGTGTTGTTACTCAGGTGAAAGCAGAGACCACAGAGCCAATAAGGGTGTGAGGACAGGGCTTTACCTCCATGTTGTCATCCAGCGCCTCCAGGAAACCGTCATCCTCCTCGTCGTCCAGAGAGGAGGTGAGGGAGGAGCGGCGCAGGAACATGGGGCTGGAGTCCTGGAAGTCCAGCTGCTGGATTGGAGGAGGTGAAGAAAACTGGAAAATGAAGACAAGAGATGGTGAATTAGCACCTTTCAAGGGTCATATCAAGACTTTATGGATTCAAGTGGATAACTCCAGTGTACCATGAGGGCGGGTGCAGAGCTGGGGCGACGGGCAAATGCGTCCTTCGACTGCCCACTGTTGAAGGAGCGAATGCGACAGCGGGAGGCAGGCTTGGTTGGTTTCTTGAATTCAAAGCCCTCCTGAAAAAAAGACAGAAAAAGAGTGAATCAACTTAAAGTAGTGATGAAAAGTAACCAGTGTCTATGTTTGTAGTTTTTACATAAAAGCTCTTTCTTCTCTAGAAACGTTTTACAGACTTTCATACGGTGGAGTTTGAACTTTTGACCATATTTGTTTGGTTCCATGAAAGTGTTTTTAAACTCAATTTTCAGCTGAATGATACAATGCCTTTTCCATGGCAACCAATCTGATAGGAAAATTCTGCTGGTTCCATTGTTCTGCTGCAGGACTCACCTCTGGCATGTTCTCCTTGTTTTCTCGTTGTGAGCTGGAGGAGGCGGGTAACTGTGGGGGGTGTTGGCCGAATATCCCATAGCGGTGAGAATCTGTTTCCTGTCCTTTCATTGATGGGCTGAAGCTCAGGAGCTGAACCTGGAAAGTGGGAAAAAGCTCCGTGAGACTAGATTTCTCTCTTCAGACAGAATCTCTGATATCAGATCTCCTGCATTGATAAAAATAAGACAAATTGCCCAAAGCTTTCTGGTAAAGCTGAAAGATTTGCAAAATAATCTAGTTGCAATTATTGTTCCCTATATTGCAAATGTAATTTTTATGCAAATATTGTGAGGTCCCCCATCTTATGTGTGAATAAACAGACACTGTAGGAAATGACCCGTCACTATTACACCCATGACATTTCTTTTTACTACTCATGACTTTTTGGTCACTATTATCCCTTTCACTTTTTTGGCCACCTTGGGGCATGTTTTTCCTGACTATTTTTGTTTGTTTGTTTTATCCCAGCTACTTGCAAAGTTTTCTTGCCTTTGACCATTTTTCCACTTTTTGCTGTTTTTTGTCACTTTTTCACCATTTTGCTACATTCTGACTTTTTCAACTTTTCCTCCAATTCAATCATTGTCCATTTGCCACCGTTGGACCATTTTTTTGCTTCTTTCTTTTCAAATTATATCCAAAAAGTGCATACTTTTGTGTCTTTTTGCTCATTTCGATCACTTTTCACTTTTTCTTTGCCACTTTTAGACCATATTTTTCACCTTCTTCTGACTATTCTGCAAGTTTTTTCACGATTTTCGATTTTCTTGCCACTTTTTGTTGCTTTTTTTCAGTTTTAGCCACCTCAGACTAATTTCATGTATTTTTATTGCAACTCTTTGCCCTTCTTCCCATATTGACCACCTGGATTGTTGCTCTTGTAAAGGTAGTTTTCAGCCGACAATACAACTCTTTGGTGTAGAAGGGTTGAGTTACACTGAGCATAAAACATTGATTGCTAAAAAGTTAACTGTATTCTGACACATATGAGGATAAAGAGAAACGGCACCGTCTTCAATTAGAATATTGAAGTGGGTCAGTTTGCTGTTTAATCTAATTTGTGATTAATTGCTGAGCCCTACATCGGTGACTAAATTCTAGATGGGCAAATAAACGAAGTGTTTATTAGGGATTGGATCAGGATTTTTGTTTTATGGTTTCTTAATTGATTTCTGGGTCCAAATCTATTCATTTCTCTAAATGTGAATGCTTCATTTTACTCTTCACAGAAGGCTTTTGAAAAGTGTAAAGGCAGCTGGTTGGAATAAATTCGCCGCTGCTTAATAAATCTTAAAAAATGATTCACATGTGATATGAATTGTCAGGGGACATATGCACCTGATGTCTGTAGACATCATTATCATTCAGCCTTTTAACTGGTGTAAGAAAAGTGAACTGAAAATAGCAAAAATCTACAACATTGTGGAACCAGCATCCAAAAAATCCTTAATGCATCCAGTCTGAAGAAAAGTCCAGCCCTAGTGCCTGTCTCCTCAAGCATAAAACAATTATCTGACAAATCAAAAACACAGGACATGCAGGACTGTAAATAAAACATGGTGGATCTGCTTACTGGTAATGAGTTGATTCTTCGAATTGGCTGCTTCCTATAATTGACAGAAGGGAGAGGAAGCAGTTGTAATCAACAGAAACCAATGCAACAGAGCAGTAGCGACAGTTAGGGGAGTAAAATACTCTCTTGAGGGTTGTGTAATTTAATAAGAGAGGGAAGACAACGATCTAACCCAGGTTAATGATTTCAGGTTATTGATCAGAAGGGAACTCACTCGTTGACAATTCTGCTTGACTGCTTGATGGCTCTTTCAAACCTGGAACGGAAAACGGGACAAAAATCTGTTTGGTTAGATGAAAAAGTTAAATATTTTGCTCACTGGTTGCAGAAAATGACACCCAGGTTTTATAGACTCATTACAAATTGAGTGAAGTATTTCAAGCCTTTTTTCCAGAAATATTTATGATTATGGCTCACAGATAATGAAATCACAAAATTTAGTGCCTAAGATAATTAGAACATTACATAAGATTGATAAAAAGGGAGATTTTAAACAGAAATGTCAGGCCTCTGAAAATTTTCGCTACTTTTCCGACAGTTTTTCCAAGTTTTCTCCAAAGTTTTGTCAGTTTTTGCTGCTTTTTGACCATTTTGCCATCTTGCTGTTTTTGCCACTTTTCACCACATAGATTGTTTCTTCCAAAGCCAGTTTTCAACAGTTTGGCTCTTTGGTTGAGCAAAGGCTGGTGAGAGCATAAAACTCCAACTGCAAAAAAATTATCTGGTATTCTAACACATTTAAGGTTTAATCTAGGTGTGATTTAGTGTAATTTTCAATTAATTGCTTAGTTCTACTTTCAAATCCAAACCTTGTATATCCTTTTTGGCCAATTTTCTTTCACACTGACTAAAGAGATGGTGAAAGTAGCTGAAAGGCCCCCCCATTACCAATCCAAGAACACCTTGTCCTCATAAAGACAAAGAACCTGCAGCTCTATTGAGGAAGCCAGAGGAGCGGTTGGGTTTGAGGAAGTTGGGTGAATGCATAGAGGCAAGAGGTGGTCTTTGCATTGAAGTAAAGTCCACCTGTATGCTAAATGAGGCTGAGAGCTCAGTGTGCAGCTCCATGAAGGGGGAGGAGGGCAGGAGACGGGATGCAGAGATCATCTAATCTACCATATGCCTGCTGGAACCAACGCCGCCAACCCCTTTTCTGCAAGAGCCCTTTGTTTGTCAAGGAGAGAGCGTGTCTCACTCAATGTAGACCCCAAGAAGGGGGGGCAGCTGTTCTCTGAGGGTGCCCTCATTTCAATGGTCCTGACGCAGAAAGACCTCCAGCCCCCTTTTTCCTATTGAAATAACAGTGCATAGGAAGAGTGTGCCAAAACCCAGAGGGGGTGGGCTATCATTAAACCCAAGCTCAGAGCATGTCCTCCCCCAGTCCAGGAAACTCCTAGCAACCAAACAGCTGCAAAGGGGGTCAATAGGGTCTCCAGCACCAAATGCTGCTGTAGAGGAACTCACACATCAGACAGCGGCAGATGTCTGCAGGGACTCACAGCTGTGAATTAAGAAGAAGGCCACCCATGATTGGGCAGCTGATAAACTAGATCAGATAAGAAAGAGGCCAAACATTCAGGTCTGACTATCACTCACTCTTAAATGAAGCTTTTTCCTTTTGTAACTTAAAGAAAGTTAAGCCTACATACTTCCACCATCTAATCTTCTTAGTAAAAATCAGCAAAGCCGTTATCTTAGACCCAACGGTAGAAACTGTAATCCTTTCTAGATTTTGCTCGCCTCAGCTGAGCCCGAGAGTCGGGTGGAGTTGGAGGTGGAGGTGGAGGAGGGGTGGTGCGGGGTGAAGAAGAGGGGCAACGCTCACTGGCTGATTGATTAGAAGAGACATGGGAAAGACAGTGCAACTTACGTGTCCTCCATTTCAACAGCATCCATGGGGCTTGGGAGATCCATGCCCAGACCTGAGGAAGAGACAATTGTTGCTGAGTCAAGCATCAGGTGGTACAATACTCAACAAGCAGCTCAGAAACAGTAAATTAGTGCAGCAGCTGGTCAGGCAAACTTGATTTGGTAAGAGTTATTTAACATTTGGTTTCACAATAATGACAGGGTTTAACAGGACTCACAGGAGCAGCTGTCAATCAAAATTAATAGTCATGAAAAATATTAAGTGGAAAAAGAGGTGAATTCGTCAAAGTAAAAGCTTTGGTGGAAGTAGGATAGATTAACAGTGAAAACTAAGCTGAGCAATTTTAAATAATCAAATTGCGTTTCTTTTTCCCTATAATGCAGTTCTAATTTATCGTGCGGTTATTTTTAGCTTCTTGTCTAATGTTTTTTAACAAACTAGCACCACATCAATCTTCATTAAAAAAGAGCCACATATTAGATGAACAAAACTAGGAATAAATGACTTACTACTTTCTGACTATTGTTCAAGTTTCCTCCCAGTTTTAATCCATTTCTGCTGCTTTTTGACCATTGCTGCCAATTCAACCTGTGTTTTATCCCTAGTTATTTGCATTTTGCCTCTTTTTATCACTTGGATTGTTGCTCTTGCAAATGTAATTTTCAACAGTTTGGCTTTTTTGTTGAGTAAAATTGTTCCAGAGCATAAATCAACTACTGCAAAAAATTGTAGCTGGTATTCTGACTCATTTCAGGTTTCAGAAATAATGCACTGACTGCGATAAGAATATTGTAGCATTGTTGCAATTTAAATTTATAATTAATACCCCAGACCTAGTGAGAACTGTTCCTAAAATTAACTTTCTGGAATATTTGCTGCATGATTTTGCAACATTGTCTACAATTGTATTGCTTTCCTTCCAGCTTTTGAGAAAATGTTGAATTTTGAATTGATTTTTGAGCCAGTCATGAAAGCAGGAGTGCCTTAGCAAAAAATAATGTGTAGAACAAAGACCATTGGGTATCTTTTCTTACAACATCAATTAGATGAGACAATAGCTTTTCATGTGGTCTTACCAGCATCAGATGAGACGTCAGAAGCAAAGGAGGGAACCTTCTCCAGTTGTGGATGCTTTCTTCTTTTTGGGGTATCACATTGGCTATGAGGAGGGAAAGGTACACATTTAAATATGTGAGAAAGACCAAGAATAACACTTGGAGGATGGAGTTTAGGAAGCTCAAGTGTGGTCTTTGTAAAAATAAATATGGTCTCTTCTTTGTAAAAATAAATAAGTCACTGCAAAGACAAAGAAATTCATAGAAGATGATTTTATTACCTTCCAAGTCCTGCCAGGTTGTCCATATCCAGGGCCAAATTGGTAACAGGGGACAGTACCGTGGCGGGTCCCGGGGAGAACAAGTTCTTGCAGTGGGTGTTCTGTGCACACAACCCGGGCAGAGAGAGCGAGGCAAGCCCGGGGATGTCGTCGGGCCTACTTTTGAAGCCTGTGTTAACAGGGCTGGTGCTCGGCTTTTTTAAGTGGCTGAGGTAAACGTCAACATTTTTACTATAGTTAGGGGGAAACTACACTATTTACCAAATTTTAGCCCACACTTTCAATTTTAGTCGTTCTACCAGGTTTGAACTTCGATTGGGCCTTCGATTGTTCGTCGGTCGATCTTAGTTAAATGCCTGTGTAAAGGCTTAATTGTTGGGCTTTGTGGTCCTCTAAGGGTTTCAAAAGTTGGCACTCCTCTTCTCGAAAATAAGGCAGAAACAACTTCCAATTTCGTCGTATCAAAACAAAGACAGCCTCTCGACACCCTGTCGCATGAGGAGGAGACTGTCGGGGACCACACACTCTTTTCTGTGACCTCGACGAGCATAAATACAAGTTTTATCTGCGAAACCTCGCCGTTAGAGACTCGGTTAGTCGCTACGACAAGCATCCACTCAGCCAATCAGAGCGCTTCACGTGACTGCGCTGTTGTTCTTTCACCGGATGGAGGAGGCGAAGGAGGATGTGACACAACCCTTTAAAATGTTCATCTTTTCCCCCTTGATATCTTTTGTTAACACACTCAAGTGTATGGAAGCTAGTTTCCGCCATTTTATGAAAAATAGGAGAACTTGCCCCAAAATGAATTATCTAACAAACAAAACATTATAATAATATTTCAATGTTCCAAAACAAATGCCACTTTCTACCTGATGTGAAAGGAATTCTACAGTCAGTAGCAACAATTTCACAGTGATTTTATGAACTACTGTGCAGGCTTTAAAGGTTTATTACAGGAAAAGTCATTTGATACTTCTAACCACAATGTTCAAATGAGTTGTGAGGACTTTCTAATAGTGGTGTGCAATACTGTAAAATTGACTAAATATAGGTCCAGTATCGCCAATATCAATATGGATATCAATACTTTTTACCTAGAAAAAAAGGGTGTAAGAATCAAGAATAACACACCACTAAGATTACTTCCACTCATGAATGAAAGTAAATAACTAATTTTCCAACCAGAAAAAGATCATGTAACTTAATTTTTTCTGCTTCATTGTAGAACAACACATTTGAATCTTTATGGATATCAACAATTTTCTCATTCCTGCATGAAATGTATCATTTTGATCCAACAGCTTGCACATACTGGTAGATTAGCTTGAACAGAAACAATAATGTTTAGGAAACCAGCACTTTAAGTATCGATTGCATCATCCAAGTATTGATCAATACTGATACCCATGTTGGTATCAATATATGGATATTTTAGATCAATCTGCCCACCACTTCTTTCTAAGTGAGCTGAAAAATAATGCTTTCGAGATATATGATATGTAGAGAGATATATGGATGCCTGATCATAATCTACAATTTAAAGAGAGGTTATCAGGGCTAAAAAAAGACTATTTCTAATTGCTAATTCTTCATTCTAATTCTTAGCATCCCGATAGGGTCAGACTAGACCAGACTGATTTACGGCAAGTGTAGGTCTCTGACAACACTACAGTGGTTGATGAAGTTTAATAGTGAGAGAGATCTGTACTTTTCTCTGCTGAAAATGATTTCTGTGATTTATTCAGTTGTAAAAGTTGACAGTGGAGCTGAAGAGCAGAAGAAAGCTATACCGGAGAGTGATAGAGCATGGTCTTAAAGCTGAAACACGAGCTAAAGGCTAAAACATGGGCTAAGCTGTTTGTGAAGAGTGAGGTTACGTTTGCTCTGCTTGGTGAGGTTGGAGTTGGTAGATGAGCACTGGTAGAACATAACCAGGATTTACCAATGTCACACATTACACCTCTCAGAGCATTAGGTTGTGAGTAGCACTAAATATAAATGCTACAAACTTACAAAGTTTACTTGTTGTCACATTTCAAACAACAGTGCTACATATCTGTTGAAAAACACATTCCCTCGTGGTGCTGTATCCAGTAAAAATTTGTCTTTGGCAAAGAAAAGAAGTGTACCAATCTCCTTATATTTTTCTAAAACAAATAACATTAACTTACAAGTCATGTTAGTTTGCATGAGTCACTTTCTACCTGATGTGACAGCAATTACACAAAATCAGTGGCAACAATTTACCGTTGATTTTAATGAAAGCTATACAGACTAAAGAGAAAGTCTATTACATGAAAAGTCATTTGATATATCTAACCATAGCATTGAATAGTTGCTCTTTTTTAAAATAACCTTTGATTCAAGATTCAAAGGTTTTTTACTGTCAATTTTTAATCTACACCAAGACATGCAGAAAAATCAAATACTGTTCTTCTCCCCAAACAGTATAGATAGACATGTAAATATACATACAAAACGATCAAGGTAAATATAACAAAAAAGGGAAGATTAAAAAAAATAGAATTGTGAAAATATAAAGAAATAGAGTAAAGAAGAGAATGAGAGAAAAATCTAAGTATGTATGTCCTGTGATAGATATAAAATGAGAAATGATCAAGGACAGGAGTGCAAATGTTTATGAGATGTAACAAACTGAAGACATAGATTAAATAAGATTCAGTAGAAATGATAGAGGCAACCAGCAAAAAGCTTCTTTTCAAGTTTAGATTTCAAAAACTTATTGTGCAAACAGGTTTTAAACGACATGGGGTTAAAGTTAAAACAAACTTTGCAGACTCATGAAAACAGACTTGTTTAACCTGACTTCTGAGACAGTCCAACTGACAAAACCAGACAGAAGAAACACATTAGTTATCTGCCTTCAGGGTTATGTGATGTTATTGCTTGTTGATCATTTAGTTTCTGACTGATTCTTTAGTTAAATCCTCTGAATTATGTGTGTGTTCTCGGGCATGGTCGACTTTATTCTCATTGTTAAAAGTGCATTTGTATGTGGATCAGAGTCTGATATCTAGTCAGTGAGGCAGCACCCATTTTAACTCAACAATGAGATACTCTTTCAGTTTCATATTTAGAAATTCTTGATTTGTCATCGTGGGGGTGTGCTGACCTTTGGATGGTAGAAGAACCAGTGTTCACTGGGACAGTCTTTTTCGGTGTAAAGTATCTGTTTGATTGGCATCATGAATGTAAATGCTGTTTAATGAACTTCCCTGCAGGGCCACAGGAGCAGGGCTGAGTGGCTCCGGGCTCCACACCCCACATCTCAAAAGAAAAGACAAAAGGTGGAGGGAGAGACGGGGACTCACTCTGAATAAGACACCTTAAACACTCCTGAGCACAACAGCCCCGTGAATTTCCTCCTGACACACACTCACACCACAACACACAAAGAAAAGGCGGCAAGATTCTCAAACTACTAATTTACAAAACCTGTAAACGCTACCACGTAATGCAAATCAGAGAACATTATAATTTCCTCTTTTGATGATAACTGGATTTCTCTTTCATCATGACGAGACATTGCATTCTGGTTGTTTGGGTCTTCTTTCTCATTAAAGTGCATTGTATTCCAAAGTGAGGTCCACATTTTATTACAGTACAGTTCATTACAAAACAGAACATTACTTTCTAACACTAAACATTATAGTATGGTATGATATGATATGATATGATATGATATGATATTATACAATACCATATGGTACAAAAACACACAAGTTGATATTGAACATTAAAATACAATAAAATTTGGAATACTTCAAAACATCAAAATATGATGCAATGTCATAAGACGCCTTTGGATCCCATGGGATATGATATGGAAAATTACATTGTGCTACTAAACAGAACAACATTATATAAAACATATTAAAACATTGAGTGTAATGAAATGTTTTATGTCAATTTTATGTCAAAATGTATTGGGTTGGTTGAAAGCAATAATTCTCGTGTCAACTAAGATGAACTTAACATTATTTCTGTAACCAGTTGACATTATAAGTTCAATCAAAGTCAGTGTTTTGGTTTTTTGAGTGCACTGCAAAATAATATGATACAACACAACAGCATACAAATCATTAAAAAATCATACTGTACAATACAATACAGTACACTGAGGTATGTGGGGATAGGAAAGGATGGATCATGACAAGTTCACTCAAAATAATGAAACACTGGCTTTAGTTAAATGTTTTTTGTCGACTAGTTCCATGTAAATATATGCAAGAGTTAGTTGAAAGAAATAATTTTAGCTTTAGTTAGTTGAACTTACATTCCAGTGTTTTCATCTAATCTGGTACCAGTTGACAAAATAAATTCAGTTAAAGTCAATGTTTACATTTTTATAGTGTTGTAACATGAGTGACATATTGCATTTAGCACATTTAAGACCATAAAAAAAGTAAAAGCACTTTATAAACTAGTGCATTCTAAGGTGCTCTATAAATAAGGTTGTTATTATTATTATTGTATTTATCCATAACTAATAACAAATCTGCTTATCTTAGTATTGGTGAAATAGACTTTGTTATTTTCTCTATAAAACAGGGATCCAAAGGTCTTGCTAGTTGTTATCTCTTTATATAACACTTAGACAAACATTATAGGACCATCTCCTCTTGGTTTGTTGAGGTGGATTGTTGTAACCCGTAATCAGGACATTCTTAATCCAGTCTGACTCACTGTTGTCCTTCAGTTTTCCCTCCTAAAATGCTCCATTTACGGCTGTGTGAAGGGAGCGGCTTAAGTGCTATGTAATGCACACACACACACAAAACACACAGAAGTAAACTTGTTTCCTCTTATTTTAGTTTGCATCAGCATTTGTGTGGTTTAGTTGTAATTTTATCAGAAAGCCTCAAAAGATACAAATTACTCTGTTATGTGAGTTAAACCTGTTATAGTTACGAGGTTGATGGACAGGTTTTAACAAGACATCAGACTTGTGAATGGGTGATTTGTGTGGAAAAGAGTCTTTCACAGCAGAGGATGAAAGGTTAGCTTATAAGCTACAAAAATGTTCCTGAGAATGCAGCCGGATGCTACTACAGACTACTTTTGAAAAAAGAAATGACTCCAGTAAAGAACAGGTCCCTGAGTGCTGCAGATAAGCACAGCATTAAGTAAGAGTCATTTCAGTAACAAAAGAACAACTGTCAGACAACTTCAATGCAGAGTCCTGACAGCAGAGTGGGCAATAAGGACTTGATGGGATTCTGACCTGTGCATTTGCATTTGTCCTATCTGTAAATGCATGTTTAAAGCAGCATTAACATTGACACCAGTTCAAAAAGAGCATTGGAGCAGACTCAATGGCAGCTGCATTACAGAGCAACAGAGCAACCAGAGCGTCACTCACGTGTACAGAGAGACCAGCTGAGGACACAGCACTGCAGGCTAAAGACTGAAACAAGACAAAATGTCACGAGACTTCATTCTAGAGGAGTGGTGTGCACAGATATTTTGAAGGGGCAGGGGCAAAAGGAAAGAAAAGGCACATGGGTCAATGACAAAAAGAGGGTCTAAAAACGTATTTTTAAAAAGTTCTTTAAAAATGGATAAAAATCATATTTCTGAGAAAAGAATTATGTTTTCTAACAGATTTCAGTAGATGACCAACATTTCAAAGTTTTTAGGTTTATAATTTTTTAGTATTTTTAATTTGAGCACCCAAAAATGTCAGGTGGCGCAACCAAATATATGAAAATATATTTATATGTTCCTGTTATTTTTTCTGTGTGAAATTATTGGCAAGTATCTCTCAAGTGTCTGTAGTGACTCAAACATTTTCATTTTGTGTGTTTCATTTCTTTTATTTGTGACTAAGATAAATAATTTGATGTTAAAATAACATTTCACATTATTACATTGGTTGTACCACCTGACATGGAAATTGTTCCAGTCACCAATGAAGTGAAAAAACCTTTTTTATCAGTATTTCAGAGAAATCTACAAACTTTTCCACTTGGTCACAAATGTCATTTGGGCTCCTCTGGCTGATGCAGTTTCCTATTTCCTGTTTTATTCTCTTCACTTTAAAATAAAAGTCTAATGTTACGGTTGCACCACCCTGACATTTGACAAGGTGAAAATTACGGGACAAAAGTTTTTTAAATTTCTCAACAGCTTTAAAATTNTTTTAGAGTTTAATTACTGTGGATACTTGTCAGGACGGTTGCACCACCTGACATTTTGGGGGTTTGAGGAACCAAAACACAAAAAAACATGTTATATTTTAATAGTTTAAAGATGTGTTCAAATAACACAGGTTTCATAGAATAAAGAAATACATGTAATGAAATACTCAATTCATGATGGAAGGAAATATTGCACTCGGACACAAAAAAAGGGACGTCACGTCATTGACCCACATACAGCGTGTGTTTTGGCTCCAAATAGGGCAGTTCATCATGTTTTAAACAGACACAGGGGCAGATTAGTGTACGCATGGTTCACCAGCCAAGAAGACATTTTGGTTTGTGTTTTGGCTTCCAATAGGGCATGTTTGAATACTATCAAGTTATTGATATTTTGGCTCCTATACGGGCATTTTTGAAGTCATTTTAATTCCTGGTAGAGCAATTCATCAAGTTTTTATCAACCAAAAGGGCAGATAAGTGTGTTTCACCAACAAGGCGGGCACTCCAGCATGTGTTTTGGCTCCCAAAAAGGCACTTTAGTAGAAGTTTGATACCATGGTGGACACAGTTTAGCAAGTATTTGGCTCTTGAGGCCTCACTCAAGTGAATGTTGACTTCTAAGAGGGAACTTAAGCATGTATTTTGGCTGCCGACATGGCACTTTTTGCATACTTTAGCTCCCAAGAGAACACTTCAGCGCATGTTTTGGCTCCCAAGAGGATACTTTATCATGTATTAAACACAGACTGTATAAAAGATGGATGTAGTCTCCATGACTTCACCCTTCTGTTTCTGAAGCTGTGTTTTGAAGAGTGGCCATATTGGAATTGGGACAGCGGACGAGTGCCCAAACTCACTGTCTGTCAGTCATGTGATCTGAGCTGTGCCTCTGATTGGGCAAGGTCTGAATCTTAATATCTTCCAAATAGTCAAGTCAGAAAAAAATTCACCCCTCACTGAAATTAGTGATCCAGACATGAGACAGGTCTTGTACCAGACTGTAAATGTGCTAATTTCAGCTCTGGAAATGGAATTTTCTTTTTTTGGTTTGGCGTTTGACTTCTTATACTTCCGGAGCAGGCCTCAAGTGGTCAGTGGAGGAACAGCAGCTTTTAGCACTTCAGCATTGTCTCATATTTTCAGATTGGAGGTTGCTGCTTGGTTTTAACAAACCAAAGGGGCAGATTAACCAGGAACCATAAGGGCAGGACAGTGTTTGTTTTTGCTCCCAAGAGGGCACTTTAGCACAAGTTTGGTTCCAAGAACACACTTAAGGAAGTGTTTTTCTTCCAATTGCGCACTTTGGGATATGTTCAGGCCCCCAAGAGAACACTTTAGCACATTTTGTTCCCAGGAGGGCTATTTATTATGTTTTATTCAGGCAAAGGGGCAGATTTTTGCAGGAGGATGCTTTAGCATTTGTTGGGCAACTGGGCCATGAGAAAGGGCAACAGCTGTTTCAGAGCGTGTAGCAATGATTTTTCACTGAAATTCTGTCTAGAGATTACAAACAGCCTTTTCTTTTACACAGCTATCAAAGTTTGGCCTCATAAAAGTGACACTGATGTCACGTGGTATCTCATGTGATGATAAGTTCACCTCATACTTCACAGTCAGTGTCTCCGTTGCAGACACATGCTACAATTCATCAGAATTCAGAATAGTTTATTTAATTAAAGTTTCATCTACCAGATCACACATTCTCCTGTTTCAAAAATGTGCTATTGTGTATTTGAGGAAACTAACTCACTCTGCTCAGTCACTGCAGGAATTATTGCTTAAAACACTGATAAAGCCAGTTTGTGGTATGTGCCTGTATCTGCTAATATCAGTCCTTTAAAAACAAATACAGAGGCTTCACCTGACACTTAAAGAGATTAGATATATCCTGATGTTTGCACACAGGAATATTTGACACATTTAGTCCCTGGACAGAGCTGTGCTAGATGTAACCCTCCTCTTCAGTTCTGAAAGTTAGCCAAACTTTTTCACAGACTTCTTGATTTTGCCTCATGA
This sequence comes from Thalassoma bifasciatum, assembly GCA_008086565.1. NCBI lineage: Eukaryota > Metazoa > Chordata > Actinopteri > Labriformes > Labridae > Thalassoma > Thalassoma bifasciatum. Next base: position 98,200 of record RPOG01001187.1, read on the forward strand.
AGAAGCTGTTTCTAAAAAGCTGATCATCAGCATCCAAAAGAAGAGAACCTCCTCTCTGTGGTGTTACAGTTTCCTCTCTGCTGTGCTCCTTATCTCAGGGTTTCTGGTTTTCCCGCCAGCAGAGTTTTTAGATAAGAGGATTATAAAGATAAGTAGTACAAACTAAAGCTAAAGCAGGTATGTTGCCAAAACATTGGTTTTCTTCTTGTAGACAACGAAGAGAGAAGGCAAAAGCAATGGAAGGTTTAGCTGTGAAGTTTCTGATTTGTTCTACTTGCAAGAGGATCCAAGAAGTTTTACTGCCTCTTTTATGTATGACTGGATGAGAAGATACATGCACACCCAGTCACTACATTCAGCTCTGTTGGGGAGTATAAACCTTGCTTAGTATCACTTTTCTTATAAAAATGTGTCTCTTTGCTAAAAATATGCCACATAGACATGACAAGTCAAAAAACAGATCTTATTTAACCTCTAAAGACCTGACGTCACGTACGTGGACATTACATTTCTGCCTCTCAGACCCATGAAACTTCATTTTTTTTAAAAACTTGAATCTGTTGGAGACACTTCCCATGTCATCTTTTGGTGATATCACAACTTTACATCCATTTCAGTGAGAAAAAAGTGTAGTTGTGAACAATAACATTTACAACTAACAACTATTGCTATCTAATGACACTAAAAACACAACTTTCTGTACAATGAGTGTAGTTTTTATGCTTACTAGGATCGTACTGATCCCAAAAAAAAACAAGTAGAAATAAAAGATACACACCAGACAAAAGCTCAGGTTTTATGAGGTTAAAGATAAAGTTGTGCTCCAAAGTTTGAAAAATTATCTAAAAAGAGTAAACATGGTCGTTTGTTAGTAAATGTCTTCACCCAACCTCTAACCATGAGTGAAAGAAAAGTTTTTGTGTTGTCATTCGTATTCTCTGAGAAAAGGCCAAAAAATATCATAAATTCTGCTGGGGTGTGTAAACTTTTGAGTATAACTGTATAACATGCCAAAAGAAAATTTATTTGGTGGGAAAAATTCATGTCTCCTAATTTTCCAGAGATATCCAGAGCACTTTTCTTTCTGATCCCCCTTTTTCAGTTTCAGTGGGTTTTTTTCATTCAAGGCTCCTCCTAACTCTGATGTCTAACCAGACCAGTGGTGTGCCTGCCTACCTAGGAGCAGAGATGTGTGGTAAACTGCTGCCTTTGGAGCTCAGACACACTCTTAACTGCCCCCTAAGGATTTAAATATGAGCTTCAGCGCCCTCTTGAGGCCAAACAGGGAAAAAAAAGACTTCTTGGGGGCCAAAACCTGAGATAACTTTCTTCTTTGAGGCCAAAACATGAGAGAAGTGCCTTGTTGGGGGCTAAAACGTGAACAAAAAAAGCCATACTGGGTGCCAAAACACATGCTTGGATGTCATATTGGGAGCCAAAAAGTGAGAAACGTGCTTTCTTGGGGGCCAAAACATGAGATAACTGCGTTCTTGGGGGCCAAAACAGGAGACAAGTGTCTTCTAAGGAGCCAAAACCTGAGAAAACTGCCTTCTTTGGGGCCAACACATGAGATAACTGCCTTCTTGGGGGCCAACACATGAGATAACTTTCTTCTTTGAGGCCAAAACATGAGAGAAGCGCCTTCTTGGGGGCCAGAACATGAACAAAAAAGCCATACTGGGTGCCAAAACACATGCTTGGATGTCATATTGGGAGCCAAAACGTGAGAAAACGTGCTTTCTTGGGGGCCAAAACAGGAAACAAGTGCCTTCTTTGGGGCCAAACCATGAGATAACTGCGTTCTTGGGGGCCAAAACATGAGAAACCTGCCTTCTTGGGGGCCAAAACATGAGATAACTGACTTCTTTAGAGCCAAAACATGAGATAACTAACTTCTTTGGAGCCAAAACATGAGATTATTGCCTTCTTTGGGGCCAAAACATGAGATAACTGACTTCTTTGGGGACATAACAGGAGAAAAGTGCCTAATAAGGAGCCAAAACATGCACTTAAGTGTCCTATTGAGAGCTATATAATGTGCTTAAGTTTCCTCCTGGTCAGAACAACTCACTAAACTGACCCCTTGGCTGATTGAAACAGCTCACTGCAATGTGACTGAGGAGCTGGGAGGAAAAATCAGAAGTAAAGTTAGGCTGAGTGCTACACAGTTTTGAGGACTTGTGCTCATTCAGATGAAGCTTATAGTTTAAAATGTAAATTTAAAGCTGTCTCATGCTTTTCCATAACCTGGTCTCACTCTGTACGTCGTGCCCTCACACAGAGGGATGAAGGTTTGTTTACATGCAGACGCTCATTCAGCCTTTGCTCCCCCCCTTTGCTCCCTGCTCTCCATCCATACCATTGTCCCTTCTATTGTCTCCTCTGGTGTTAAAGCAGACTCCCCTGGTGTAGGACTCGCTCCACCACTCTGACAC
>RPOG01001187.1:101835-158241 GCA_008086565.1 Thalassoma bifasciatum
TTATTTTTATTTGCAAAGAATGTTTTATTTAAAAAGGTTCAAGCATAAAATAATGCCACTGTGTTTTTAATTTCCATTTACAATAACTGACATTCAATTTTTAGAGTTTAATTACTGTGGATACTTGTCAGGACGGTTGCACCACCTGACATTTTGGGGGTTTGAGGAACCAAAACACAAAAAAACATGTTATATTTTAATGGTTTAAAGATGAGTTCAAATAACACAGGTTTCATAGAATAAAGAAATACATGTGATGAAATACTCAATTCATGATGGAAGGAAATATTGCACTCGGACACAAAAAAGGGACGTCACATCATTGACCCATCTACATAATACCACTCAATTTACATTATCTTTGACAAATGAAAAATATTGTGACTTCAAACTTCAAATCTCTGCCTACAATTGTAAAGAAAGACCATTCCCCTCTGACATTAAAGAGTAGTATCACATTGAATCAAATAGAATCATATATGAATTATACTTCTGCAGAAAATGTGCAGTAGATGTATAACTGTGAGCAGTCAGGGTGTGGTGTGTTTTTAGTGAGCTTTAGATCCTGCTCTGAACCATGAGGGTGTATTTGTGTGTAAATGCATTAACTGTGAAGCCTTCAATGATCTGATCTTAATCTTTTTTACAGCCTGAGATCGACTCCAGTCACAACACTCCTACAGAGCTGGCTCATGGACATGCAGTGAGCAAGAAATCTCTGTCCTTACATGGGCTTCATGATCGTACGACTGGAAGTATCCACGAACTCATGGACTGATTTAAAACACTTCACACTCTCTGTACCTGTCTGTGTTCTCATGTTAATCACTTGTTGATGAACTGAGACTAAAGAGCAACATCCTGCTTAAAAGAAGCCCTTGTGTTTCAATGAGAATCCCCCTTTGTTCCACTGCTAGTATGACTGATGGGGACATGTGTGTGTATGTGTGCGTATGTGTGTGTGTACGTGCGTCTTGCATATTGCATGGGAAGCAGTTGGCAGCAGTTGGTCCATCTGTCAGAGGCCTGAGTTGAAAAAGGATCAGACTGAGTTCATGAATCATTGACGAGGTCAGGGATTAAAAGTTAATCACTCCAACGAATATCAAAGGTGGTGTTATTAAATGTTCATCAACTCAACATTTAGCAGCTTCACCGTTAACTCCCAGCTGACTGGGTCTGTATCAATGCTGCATTAATTCAGTGGTGAAATATTCAGGCCAGCCTTCAAAAACAAGAAAAAATACCAAAATTAAGGGTATTTTACTTGAACTATTAGCTAAATGATGAGAACTACCAACAGAATAAGAAAATCTGGTTTGTCAAGACTTTAAGAAGCAAGTGTAAAAATCGAATCTCAATAAACCCAGAAATGCCTTGAAACAAGTGTATTCTCTCATATAACAAGTGCATATTTTTATACAAATAAAAAATTTGGGACAGCTTTTTTCAATATGGTATAAATATTCTTATATAAAGTAAATGCTGGTTCCATTATCTTTACATGGTGAAACACTGAAAAAAAAGGGTAAAGAAAAAAAAAATCACTAGATATTTTTTACTTGTAATAAGAAAAATCCTTATTTTGAGAAGTTTTGTGTCTCATAAAAAGCTCATAATGAGTAAGTAAAGTAAATATTGTTTTCACAATTCAAGTTGAGTCTATTTCATGAAACAAGATAATTTAACTTAAACAAATACCTCAGTAGCTTAAAAACCTGATGAAAAGTAATAAAATCTCGTTTCAACTGAGAAATGACTTAATTCAAGATATTTTTTAAGATTGTTTCACTGAACAAGATATTTAAGATGATCCATCTGGAAACCAGTTCACATATGTGACTGAAATGTTTCCCTTTAGTAAACTGTGTCTTGTGTTGAGCGTGATGAGATATTTTGGCAAAAAAATTTTGAAAAATACACTTGGTAAGATACTGAGTCTTTGCAGTGTACACACTGGTTTAAAGGAGTGCCACAAAGGTCAGAGGTCACTTCTTTACCCCGTTACATGTTACAGCACATTTTCAGCCCAATCTGCTTCAAATTTTATATTTATCCATCCTTGGACACACCCTCAAACTTAGAGAAATAAACTCTAAGGCTTACTAATTTTTTCCCAATTTCCAAGCTTTTATAACCCTTCATCTTTGGGCGTTGTGTGTTAGTTTGGACACTAGATGGAGCCAAATGATGTTTTTGCTGTCTGATCTCTTCTCCACAGAGGCTCACTTTGGCCCTCACTTACATGACAAAAATTACAGGGATATACTGTGGTTATGCTGCCACTAGATGGTGCCATCATTCAATTTCAGCTGAATTTCACCTGAAACACATGAGCAAGGGTCTGCAACCTTTAAGGAGCCATTGTGTTTTATTTCACATGGATCAGAGACAGTCCACAGCCACAGACAGGGGTGGACTGGAATAAAATTTTGGACCTGGACTTTTTGGCCCAGACCGGCCCACTATGTTCGGCGGGTACTGTGCCTACTTTCCCCATTGATGCACATACAAACACACAAGTCTGTTACAATACCACTTTGGTGATGCAAACAAAGCAAAACAATGCTTGGGGTTCTTCACTTTATGATCAGCTTCTTTCTAATGGAAGCATCCTCGCAGCAGAAAACTTTCTGCCATTTTGGGTTCTTTGTGTTTTGTTGAGGGTGATGATTCAAGAATAGATGATTATGAAATAATCCATGGGTAGACTCACTGAGCTGCTGGGGTCTCGGGTTAGTTCATCTCCACGCCTGACGCCTTTCACAAATCTGGACATGAAGAATAGAGGAATAGTGTAGAACAGGCTTTAGCTAAATAAGATGCAACAAAAATGAGCCTGCATGCAATCAGCACTTTGACTGGTTGGCTAAAGTATGGAAAACAATTGTGTAATGATCTGGAGAAAATTGACAAACTCTTAGTTTTTTATTTAGAATAGACAGCACAGCTCCACATAATGTAGAGACGATGGAATACGCAGATGTACTGTAATAAAATCTAATCAGAGTTTTATTAATTTTATTGGAAAATTCAAATATTAAGCATACATGTTATTTCTGTTGCTAGATCACTGTACTTAAAATATAATTTTATAAAAATGGACAGTGGTGGGCAGTATAAAAACTGCATGTTGATGCTGTTAACACTTTAACTGGTGACATGATTGGAGGAGTGTCATTATAGGTAGAAGAGAAATTATAAGAAACTGGGAAACTAAGGAAATGGCAGATTTATCTGCTTGAACATATATTTTAACATTTAAGTTAAGCTTGTAGATCTGTAATGTGGCATCATGTGATGAAAGTATAAAATAGAACTGTAGTGATTGATAAAAGCCCCTAACTAATTAATCTGTACGGTACAGTTACTGTTCTCCAGTACTTCAGATAACTAGACTGAATTGTGACACACCACAATGTATTTGCTGTGTATTCTGTCACGTAGATCATAGACAGCTGAAGACATACCTGCTTATCACAGCATCATCTCCTCCTTAACACAGAGTAAAGTCTTAACTCTCAGTTCATGTCTCCTCCTCCTCCTCAGTCAGTCAGAGCTGTTAGTCAATGACGAGAGAGAGAGGGGAAAACGATAGCATTATGGCAGTGCAATAAAAAGATGGGATATACGTTCAAAAAACGAAAAGGTGGTGCAGAGAAACTTGGAGACAAGGAAAGAAAAGCAGCTCAGGCTGTTAAGAGCAGAAAGGCTCCGTCACAGCAGCAGCAGGTGGTGTCAGGTTAAACTCTGCTGACAGTAAAGTAAAGGAGACTGAGGAGGTGGAGGAGACATGAACTGAGAGTGAAGACTTTACACTGTGTGAAGGAGGAGATGATGCTGTGATAAGCAGGTATGTCTTCAGCTGTCTATGATCCACGTGACAGAATACACAGCAAATACATTGCTGTGTGGTCACAATTCAGTCTAGTTATCTGAAGTATTGGAAAACAATAACTGTACCATACAGATTAATTATTTAGGGGCTTTTATCAATCACTACAGTTCTATTTTATACTTTCATCACATGATGCTACATTACAGATCTACAAGCTTAACTTAAATGTTAAAATATGATGTGTTCAAACAGATAAATCTGCCATTTCCTTAGTTTCCCAGTTTCTTATCATTTCTCTTCTACCTATAATAACACTCCTCTAATCATGTCCCCAGTTAAAGTGTTAACAGCATCAACATGCAGTTTTTATACTGTCCACCATTGACCATTTTTATAAAATTATATTTTAAGGACAGTGATCTAGCAACAGAAATAACATGTATGCTTAATATTTGAATTTTCCAATAAAATTATTAAAACTCTGATTAGATTTTATTACAGTACAACATCTGTGTATTCTATCATCTCTATATTAAACAGAGCTGTGCTGTCTATTCTAAATAAAAATCTAAGAGTTTGTCCATTTTTTCCAGATCATTACACTATTGTTTTCCATACTTTGGCCAACCAGTCAAAGTGCTGATTGCATGCAGGCTCATTTTTTTTGCATCTTATTTAGCTAAACCCTGTGTTACAGCTCCATGTTTTTTGTTCCCTCCTCCCTTCTGCTCTTTCCAGGTGAGGCTGCTAATTGTTGATGAGGCTCACCTGCCTTTAAAAGCTGAGAGCAGCCTGCAGTCAGCAGAAGCATTTTTGAGTTGAGGACTGCTGCCCTGCTGCCTCTCAATTTGGGATTTTGTTTTGTGTTTTAGTTGTTGCACTTTGTTCCTGGTGTTTTCCTAAATAAATCCCTTTTTGTATTGTTTAAAGTGTGTTTCAGTATGTTTTATGTGAATCTTTTGTGGATTGTTGTTAGCCCCATAGGGACACTTTTAGTTGGGGCGTAACACCTGTTCCACACTATTCCTCTATTTTTCATGTCCAGATTTGTGAAAGGCATCAGGCGTGGGGATTAACTAACCCGAGACCCCAGCAGACCAGTGAGTCCACCCATAGATTATTTCATCATCTATTCTTGAATCATCATCCTCAACAAAACACAAAGAACCCAAAATGGCAGAAAGTTTTCTGCTGCGAGGATGCTCCCATTAGATCGTGGCTGATCATAAAGTGAAGAACCCCAAGCATTGTTTTGCTTTGTTTGCATCACCAAAGTGGTATTGTAACAGACTTGTGTGTTTGTATGTGCATCAATGGGGAAAGTAGGCACAGTACCCGCCAAACGTAGTGGGCCGGTCTGGACCAAAAAGTCCAGGACCAAAATTTTATTCCAGTCCACCCCTGCTTGTTTCCCTGGTCTGCAGGTGGAGGAGGCTCATGGTTGTTGGAAAATGCTGGAAGTTTGTTCTTTTGCACAGATTAAGAATATCCAGTTAAAGCTAAAGGTTCAGGTTGCTTTGAGAGGTGGGAGGTTGAGGCTACGATTATTTTCTGTCTTTCAGGATCCACAGGTGGAGGAGGAGGATGTGGAGTAGAACCAATCCCAGGATGTCAGATATCTTTGATATCATTCCTTTACATTTACTTCAATATGCTTTCGCTTGGAATCTTCTTCTTCTTTATGATATTAAAATTATTTAGGATTTCATCTGATGTCCCTGAGGTTGACATACTCTGAGCTTCCTTGACTAAAAAACGTATATTATGTGGCTGTGCACCAATCTTAGAGATTATACCTGTTGGTGCTTTTATTATGACTTTGTTTTTCAGATGTTGCTGTTCACTAAAGACTATTTTTTTATTGCAACAGGTATGACACTTCGACACTTCTCTTAATTCTTCTCTACTCTATAGTAATAATAATAATAATAGTAATAATAATTTTCGATAACTCAAAGGTGCTTAATAAGGCAAAGCAATGAAAAGACAGTTAAAAGTAGAGCTGGAGGGCTGTGTTTTTAATCTGCTCTTGAAGGCGGTGGGGTCAGCAGTGTTGTGAATGTGTTGTGAGAGTGAATTTCAAAGACGGGCAGCATCATCGGCTGTTTGAAAATGAATATGGATTTTAAAAACTGTTCAAACAACAAACCTTTAAAAGCACTGACCCATCCTAACCTACATCTATATCCAAATGAGAGGAGACTTGAAGAGATTTGGATATATTACTTATAAAATAGTGCCACCTGCTGGTCATACATTCAACTGAGGTATAAAAGTAGGACTACAAAACATTCTTGACTACAAACATGGAGACTGTTGAAGCCCATGTAGAAGTGCTGAAAGCTGCATGACTGAATCTGAATCAGCTTTTAAACTCTGGAAGCAGCTCCTCACACACACACACACACACACCACCTGAGTTTGAATTTAGACAGAAACAAACTCACCTGTATGCACCGACATTCACAGGCCTGTGTGAGAGTTTGTTTGTTTCCATTGTTTATTGTTTTTGTTGTTCGCCTTGCTTTGGTGTGGCTGGTTGTTATTTATATTTCCTTTTCTATTCTGCTGCTGTAAAGCACTTTGGTCAACTCTACTGCTTTTAAATGTAAAAAAAGTTGGATTGGATTCAAGCTGTACTTTCAGGCACAGAGAACATTGTGCTATTGCTTTTGACCACTAGATGGGGCTGTGCCTTAGATGAAGCTTTCATCTCAAGATTGTTTCAGAGGTGAAAGGGGTCAAACAAAGTTATACCAAATACTGTCCTCGTGTATCTGTTCACAGTATTATTCTACTGTTATAAACTCCAGATGACTTTAATTTTCACAGATTATCCTAAATAGCTTTTCAGTGTGTTAATTTATGTTGCTACTGATCCATTATTTGAAATTTTCCATATTAATACCACACATCTCTGTACATTATATCATATTAAAATACTCTTGGACATCAAAATTATTCTTGTAATGCTTAGATAAACTCTAGTTATCTACAAAAACCACTTTTAAAGCTCCTATAAGAAACTTTTGGATTCTACCACTTTGCTGATCTTGATTTGAAGTTTTTTAAGTCATGTTTCAAACAAAAAACTTGGGCAATTCAATTTCACACTTCTTGCTTATCTTATTTATTCATGTAGTCACTTCTGGTATTGTTTTCTGCATTTGCCCTTTGTTAAAAATCTTGCTAATTATTATTATTATTATTTAATTGTAAAAATGTTTTGTAAAATTGGAATTTGTGAAAGTGTTTCAAAGTGTTTCAGATTTTGTAATTTTGGTTTGCACTTCCAAGCCACCGTAGTTTTGATTTAGACACTAAACTTTCTTCATGCTTTTTTTAATATACATTATTGACTTAGCTTTTCAATTTTTTTACTCTTCACTTTTATTGTACTGACAAAATATGATTTCTTTCAGGATGAATAAGGTTGAACTTGTCTTCTAAAAGTTTAATGTAAAATAAATGAACAGTTTGAACAGGCCTCAGATCCATGAAGAGTGTGAGACATTAAAACACAGACTCACAATCATCACTGATGTTCTTCTTTGCTGTTGTCAGTCGTTTGGTTTGATTTTCAGAGCAGCAGCTCAAAACTCCTCTCAGAAGCTTTAACCATCATAAAAACAACTGTTCTTTTGTAAATCTTATTACATCATGGTCCTTAGTGCACATTTGGCCTCTTTCTTGGTTTCAATGAAAAGAAACCACAGTGACTTTGACTGTTCAGTTTTCTTTTTGGACCATAAAATACTTCATGGCAGAAAATCTGGCAGGTTTCTGCATTGAGGATGAAAACAGCTCCGTGTTCCAGAGAATTTTCTTTCCCCGATCCAGAAAACTGTTTTTGGGTTTTGAGCATGTGGCAGTCGTCAATTCAGCAGAAACGTTGCCATGAAACAGTAAACACACAGACTTCTTAGTTTCTTCAACATCTCATGTGAACTTTGTGAAACAAACTGCTCTGTGGTTTGTTCCACTCTGTTATTCTGGTTAACACCTAAATGATGAGGAAGAGAGATAGTAAATTACTGATATGATGAAACTTCACTTGTGTTTAAAACTAGAGCTGGGAAATCAATTGAAAGTTTGATTAAATCACAATCCTACTGCAATATTCTAATCATAATAATAATGTAATATATTAATAGTAATACTGTAATATTTCTCTAACCTCAAATGTGTCAGAATACCAAATATAATTTTTGCAGTAGATGTTTTATACTTTTCTCAAGTGTTACTCAACTCTGCTCAACCAAAGAGACAAACTGTTGAAAACAACCTTAAGAAAGGTGAAAAGTGAAGAAAAAAATGGTAAGGAGCAGCAGTTTCACTTTGACAATTAAGCTTAAGGTGGAAAGCAGCAAAAATGGGTGAAAATTGAAAGAAAACTTGGGAAAAATCCAGAGGGGAGGAAAAAAAATTAGGTACAAAAGTAGCAAAAAAAAAAAAAAGATTAAAATGGGCAAAAAGCAGCTGAAAGCAATTAGTGAAAATGGTTTTGGGCCTATAGAAATAAAAGATACATTTCAGAGGCCTGATTTTCTGTCTAAAATATCCTTTTTTTGTTGATTCTGATTAATATTCCATTTTTTGGACACACTGACTTTGGAGTTTTCATTATCTTTAAGCCAAAATCAACATTTTAAGAAATAAAGGCTTTAAATAATTTACTCTATGTACAATGAGTCTATAAAATATCTGGGTTCATTTACTAAAATAAGCCACCAAGAACATTTCACTTTTTATTATATTCAAAGTGTCTTAAGTGTTTTGTTTTGTTTTTTTTTAACCAAAAAATCCTATTTTTCTTCATCATGTTTTCCATTTTTAAAACAAGAGTGAAAAAATAAATAAATACCAGAAAGAATAAAGAATCCACTCATACACAACAAATGAAACCAAATTCTCCATCCATCCATCCATTTTCTTAACCGTCTATCCTGCTATTCAGGGTTGCAGGTGGCTGGAGCCTATCCCAGCTGTCATTGGGCGAGAGGCGGGGTACACCCTGGATTGGTCGCCAGTCAATCACAGGGCTGACATAGAGACAAACAAACATTCACACACACACTCACACCTACAGGCAATTTAGAATAATCAATTAACCTAACGTGGGCATGTTTTTGGTCTGTGGGAGGAAGCCGGAGTACCTGGAGAGAACCCACGCATGCACGGGGAGAACATGCAAACTCCACACAGAAAGGCCAAACCAAATTTTCCATATGGATCAAAATATTTCCTTTTTATCATGATTCATCCTTAGTTGTATTTGTCTAGTATCAGAATCAGAATCAGACACTTTATTGATCCTCTAGGGGGAAATTGTGTCTGACCCAAAAATTGAAATCTAAGCATAAAAACATAAAAACATAAAATAAAATAGAATATTAAATATGTTCAGTCTACTTAAAATATGTGGTATACATGATGAGATAGGTATAGAATATTGCACAAGTACTGACATAATCATAGGCAATTATTGCACTTTTTATTATTTGTCGTTGTGGCTTGATGCTCTTTTGTAATGAAGAGGGATTTTTTGCTGGTGTTAGTTTAACAAAACAGAAGATGGGAAACCTAAAAAATAATTTTTCGATAAATTGCAATTGCAATATAGGAAAAACAATCACAATTTGATTATTTTTAAAATGTCCATGTTTTCCTCTCTTTGCAGACGCTGCTCACTGTTCCACACTTTTCCACTCAGCCATAAAAACCACAGTCCAGGTAGAGAGATCCAACCATTCAAATAAAGTTCAGACATCTTCAATTATTAACCAAATCAATTTATTAAGCATGAACAAATCCCTTCCTGCCTCTGTCACACAGACACGCAGACACGCACACACACACACCCAACATTTAAATACATGACGTGGTGGGAATTCGGCATAGCTCACTTTGTTGTTGCACATGCTTTAATAAAATGATAGATATATTTACAGGAAAAGCAAGTCTCCGAACAAAAAAAAAACATTCGCAAGAACAGCTCCCGGTCCCGCCCTGCAGCACTTTGCAACGCTCCCCTTTCTGTTTTCTTCTTTTGGAAATTCACCCACGTTTAAAAAGAAGGTCAGAACTGAAAGAAACAAAAAAGAAAAAAACCAGGGGGTTTTGGCCAATAACGACGTAGCATTATACATATATGGAGTTCATCAACTACATAAATATGGCAGTAACACTGAGTAATTCATACGGACTATTTACAAAGTTTGTGAAGTGGGGAGATATTACAGTCTGTGCGTGGACGACTGACACAACGTACGGATGCCTTCTTTTGAGTCTGGGGGACCGAGTCTAGGACAAAACACACCTCCTTCCTTCTTTCCTTCCTTTCACTCGCCTCCTCTGTTAGAACGGTCAGGACTGACACGACAAACGAAATAAGGCACAATTAATACTTGGACCATTTTCAGGGGAATCTACAGACTTGCAGCTGGCTTGTGAGGCATGTAAACAATTGAAGTCGATTGATTATGACTGCCTTATCACCTTCCCTTTGTATTCCCGATCAGTGATTCAGTCCGTCTGATGTGATTCGAAACAGGATTCATGTGGCAAGGACCTTCAAACCCCCCCGACCCGGAAAGAAAAGAAACAAAAAAAAAAACTCCCCTCCCGCTCTCCCTCCCTCTATGCTACTGGACAAATACAATCACATGGTGACAAACGAAGAAAACTAGTAGTGCATACACTACAAACACAACAGGAAAATGCGACGCACCGCCAATTTTCACAGCGCTGCCCTCTGAACAAGGGGAAATGATTTGAACAGAGAAACAAACGATTGATTGATGAGCCGTCCGAAGCTGAAGCAGTTTCAGTTGCAATGTGACTAAACCAACGATAAAAAGAGAGAAATCTTTACCCGTCCCGATGCACCGATCATCTCTGACCAGAGTGTGTTTCTCTGCCTACTTCTGACCGACCTCCACACAGCGCTCAGCTGCGTTCACTTTCCCCCCCTCACGTGGAGAAATGACTAAAAAGATTTGGTGGTTTTTTGTTTCAATTACAACCTAATGGCACAACGTGTCTCCTCCACCCCCAGACGTTTTCCTCTGCCNATTCCAGATATGAGCCGGGAAAACTTAAAAAAATTACGATACCTCGTAGAAACGTTTCTCTCATCTTTACTCTAAGGTAGTATGATGATGTCATCTGGCTGCATGGTGTTCGGGTGTTTGTTTTTTCTGAGAAGTTAGTTTCTCATTAGTTATTGGACGTTAAAAACCGCGATATAATTTTCGTTTTACGATAGTTGACAGCTGCCGTTCGTGAGTAGTTTTTATCGGGGATATAAGAAACTTCGGGAAAGAGCCAAAAGGAGACTAAACCTTCTGAAGAAGAAGAAATAAATATTTTTATTTCTCTTTTTTACTTGGCTCCACCAGAAATTCTCTACTGCGCAGACTCTGGCTGCACAATGGCGGCTAGAGAAACGGGTTTTTTGGCTTCAAAATCGTAGAACGGTGACAGGCAGAAGCACGATGTCCATTCTATATACAGTCAATGGCTTGAATGAGCAGGGACTGTCTGCAAATTACAACACTGAGAAATATGATACAGAAATATTCAATAACTTCACCCAGGAAAGGTATAAGGACATGAAAACCTTTTTGATGACAGGATAGGAGAGTAATTCACTTTCACTATGCCTGCACAAACGGCAGGGACCAAAGTCCTTTCAACAAAACATGCATCTGGCACCACTTCTGCAATCAGCGAAGAAACATTCAAGCTGTTTTCGAATTCGCCTACTACATACTACTTTCTAATGCAGTATGTAGTAGACGCTGCATACTGCATACTGTATTTAAATGTAGAATATAGTATGATAGTTCTGTTTGGTCTGTTTTGTAGTTTGCTACACTGGTTTCCAGTTTGAGGGATGCCAGAGTAAAGCTGATGGATTTTTTTCCTGACTTTTTAATAATTTATTATTTTTAAGTTAATAAATATTGAATCAATAAATTCTCCAGAAAGAAAGCTTTGAATTTTGGAGGAAAAAGTTGGAATTTTCAGGTTTCAAATTTACAAACACAGACGTCCTCTGCAGTTATTACAAATGATAATTGGTCAAAACGCTTTAAACTGCATTAGATTTACCAGGAGACCTCTGACCTTTAGTTATAACTGCAGAGAACATCTGTGTTTAAATGTGGATGTTGCAGCAAAATTCATCATATCTGATTTTTAATATTATTCCATATGTTATTCATTAAATAATCTGGAGTGGATTGACTTTTTATTTTTAGAGATGATGGAAAAAGCTGCTTCTGATAATGCACGTATGATTTCAAATATGTTTATAGGAAAATGTAAACAATGTAAGTTCCCAATTTAAAGATGTTTTGGAGCTTACACTTGAATTGTTCCACTGCTTCACCCAAACTTTCTCCGGTTTCCATCATTTTCAATTCAGACCTGTGGCCAGGCGCTTTGCATTGTGGGAAACAGTACGCCAGGCAGACTGGTCTGATGCATACTGAGAAATTCTCCTGGATCAGTAGGTCATCCGGGTAGTTTTGGCATACTGCAACTTCTGCATTTGTTTGCATACTACATACTGCATTTTGGGTAAATCAGTACGTACTGTTGGTGTAGTATGTAAATTTGAAAACAGACATTCAATTTATGCACCAGATGATCAGCTCACATCTACTTCAGCCTTTAGACTGATGTTGTGTAAACAATTCCTACAGTTATATCATCAACTACAGGCCTGGCAGTCATACTGCAGTGTTTCAGTCCCTCTGTGTTTCCATGTAAACTCAGATTTATTTATTAGGGCCCGAGCGACCGCAGGCGGGCGAAGGCCCTCCTGAAACCTTAAGGATTATTTATTTCTTCTGACACTTAAACCCCAATGTTCGCCCCTTTCCCTTGAAAAAAAGAGCGCCACACTATGTCCTACCCCCCCTGACCACTGCGAAAAATTTATTATTTTGCCACTCAAAAAATGCTACAATCTTGCTAGCATTTAGCATTAGCTTAAAACGGTAGCCCCGCCGCCTACTTTGACTTATAAGTCTGAAATTTTTTGGCTACCTCAATCATGCCTCGGCCTTCAAAAAATTCTCTTAAGCAAACTCTGAATTTCGCACAGCAAGTTCGGAAATTTGTCCCAAAAGTCGGAATTTGACGATTTTTAGGGTACGTATTTGAACGAACTTGTCCTAGGGTTTTTGTCCGATCAGCTTCAAATTTCTCATGTGTATACTACACACAGTGACGATTAAAAGTTATCAAAAGATTATTAATGACTTCAGGGGCGTGGCCACCAGAGGGCGCCAAAAAAAGAAAAATTTACATTCTCCGATTTGTATGAAATGTTTTGGGCACGTTTATCACTCCAAGACCTTCACAAAAATGTCAAATGTTAAGGCAAAACAATTATTTAAAGTTCCGAAATTTTCTTTTCTGTAATTGCAGTCAGTTTCTGCTCATTTAACCACCAGCTGGCTCTATGTAGCAGCTAATGCAAGTTCCCATATGCACAGGACGACTCATTACGAGGAAAATGGGACTGTAGCTCAGTCTACCTCGCTGTGATTTCTGTGAGGTGTTGGCTTTGTAAAAGACATGTTCTCCTGATGACTTACTGATAGTAGAAAGCTGAATCCATGAATATTGATAAACTTGCAAACCTGCAAGTTAAAAAGTCATAAATTTGCAACTTCATGAACTCAAAAATGTACAAGTTTGTTTTCTCAAATATGTTTTTTTATTTCTTCATGTGGCTCTAACCATAGACTGTATAATGAGTGGACGTAGCGACGTTCGGCTCAAACTGAAGCTTCCAGCAGATGCCCCGCCCCCTGGTGTCTGGCTGCAGTATAGGCCATAAGCCCCGCCCCCTGGTGTCTGACTGCAGTATAGGTCATAAGCCCCGCCCCTTAGTGTCTGGCTGCAGTATAGGTCATAAGCCCCGCCTCCCCATGTATTCCAGATATGAGCCGGGAAAACTTAAAAAAATTACGATACCTCGTAGAAACAATTCTCTCATCCTTACGCTAAGGCGGTATGATGATGTCATCTGGCTACATGGTGTTCAGGTGTTTTTTTTCTGAGAAGTTAGTTTCTCATTAGTTATTGGACGTTAAAAACATATAAGTTTCGTTTTACGATGGTTGACAGCTGCCGTTCGTGAGTAGTTTTTATCGGGGATATAAGAAACTTCGGGAAAGAGCCAAAAGGAGACTAAACCTTCTGAAGAAGAAGAAGAAATAAATATTTTTATTTCTCTTCTTTACTCTGCTCCACCAGAAATTCTCTACTGCGCAGACTCTGCCTGCACAATGGCGGCTAGAGAAACGGGGTTTTTTGGCTTCAAAATCTTAGAATGGTGACAGGCAGAAGCACGCTGTCCATTCTATATACAGTCAATGGCTCTAACACGCTGTCGTACAAAGTCTATTCCTTCATTTGGTGAATTCACATTTTCTCCCACTCCTAGAGAGATGACAGACAGAAACACACGTTTGTTGTGTTTTTGTTTGTTCAAACTACTTCACAGATGTCTTTGTTTGGCCAAGTTATAAAAAGTAGTTCTCCGACATTTGAGCTTCTGAAGACGAGAGACCCTTTTACGAGTCAGTACGACTTATAAACGTCTAGTCTCAAAGTATTCTAGTCACTTACAAAGGCAAAGTCTCACACCAACATCTGAATGGCCACGTGTTTGTTCGAAGAATTTGCCAGAAGGACTCTGAGAGCAGCCAGTGTGGCAAACGTCACGCTGCGAGTCGTTCACTCACATCTCCTTACTCCAATTAATCAGCCAACGTTTGAGGCCGCCAACTCCTCTTTTAGACGGCGAGGTCGAAATTGACACAATAAACGTAGTTCGCCTCGACGACGCTCGAAGGTCCTCGAACAATAAACACATTCGTCTCCGGACCGTAGAGACTCTCCCCTAACTCAGGTCTTAATCTGAAGGTCTCAAGTTTTTCCAAGGTATAAAAGTCCTTTTAATTTCAAATCTTACCTCGGAGTCGACACAGTCTAATTTTGACACTGATGGTTCAGGTTTCTGTGAAGACGACTTCATTTCTACGGTTTCACTGTTTCCTCTTCTAACTGTTTTCAGCAGATGTGGTCACAGAGGATATTCTTAGTTTAACTTTATTGCAAGTTCATTTCCAAGTTTGGTTCAAGTGCTTATTTCAGACACAAACCTTTATAGAGCTCTGAAGTGAGAGTTCATGAGCTGATCGACGGTACGACTTCATAATCCATCGGTTTCAGGTTTTTAAAAGTGAATACTACTCTTTCTGAGCACAAAAACAAACAGACCGATGGTTTATTGAAGTAAAAACACAGTTTCACAAGAGCTCCTCAGAGGTTTCTGGGGTCTGTGAGCTGAGCTGCTGTTTTTAGGTCCATATAAGACTCATCATTTTATCTCTCAGAATAGATTCAGTGGTTTGGGTTATAAATGTAACAGGAAACAGGAAAAATCAAAGTTGTTTTAAGGCTGCATGACATAGTGAAACTGACATTGCAATATTTTTGCTTCTTGCAATTTGTATTGCGATATATATATTTTTTAAAGTTAATGACTTCACTCTGTTCAGCTGAATTCTCCCTGAAATGACGAGAACACACTCTCATCTAATTACCTCAGTCTCTCTCTGCCTCTGTGACACTATTTGTGCTGGCAAAGAGTGTTAATCATGTTGATATCTGTAAATTATTGATAATGAGCTTAGGGCTGCACAACATATTATTTCAATGCTGGGGGAAGCTGATTATTTTCCCAGCCTACATTTATGATTTCTTGGCCATTTTCAGAGAATACGAATGATAACACAAACTTCAAAACTTTTCTGTCACTCATAGTTAGTGGTTGGATGAAGACATTTGCATTGTTGTGGCTGAAATGTTTGTTGGTCTACCTGACTGTGGTCTAATTAGAGTTTGAACACTGCTTATTGGCGTCCTCAATTCCTTGGATATGTTTTTATAACCCCTTCTTTTTTTATGTGCAGTTCGATTAACATTTCCTGCAGATCCTTTAACAATTCTTAGCTTTCCCCTTGGCTCAGAAGCCAGAAACATCAGTGCAGCACTGGATGAAAGATGCATGTGTCTGTCAAGAGCTCAGAAACCCACTGACCTTTTATACACACACACTTTTTACAAACAAATAGATCACAGGTGAGGATGGTTACCTTTAGTGGACATTCAAACACATTTGTGTTGAACTTGTGTTCATGTTATCAGGACAAAATCACCAGGGGATGGAAACTTTTGATCAGGGTCATTTAGGAAGTTTCTGTTGTCATTATGATTTTAAAAGAGTAAATACAGTTGTTTGTAAATAAATGTCTTCACCCAGCCACCAACCATGAGAGACAGAAAAGTTTCTGTTATCATTCCTATTCTCTGAAAAATGGCCAAGAAATCATAAATTCTGCTGGGGGGTGTGAACTTTTGTGCACAACTGTAGCTGATTCTGAACAAAAGATGAACACGTCCTAGTGTATATTTAGTCAATGAAATGTATACACAACAGTACATACAGTCACCACTTTTTTTTCAACGCTTTAGGGGATGCTGATTTGGGATATAGCAATGACTGTATATAGAATGGACAGCGTGCTTCCGCCTGTCACCGTTCTACGATTTTGAAGCCAAAAAAACCCGTTTCTCTAGCCGCCATTGTGCAGCCAGAGTTTGCGCAGTAGAGAATTAGGGATGAGAGAAACGTTTCTACGAGGTATCGTAATTTTTTAAAGTTTTCCCGGCTCATATCTGGAATACATGGGGGGGCGGGGCTTATGACCTATACTGCAGCCAGACACCAGGGGGCGGGGCATCTGCTGGAGGCTTCAGTTTGAGCCGAACGTCGTTAGTCTGACGACCGATAATGATCCATTTCAAAGAGTGAAGCTCATAGACTGTATAATGAGTGGACGTAACGACGTTCGCCTCAAACTGAAGCCTCCAGCAGATGCCCCGCCCCCTGGTGTCTGGCTGCAGTATAGGTCATAAGCCCCGCCCCCTGGTGTCTGGCTTGCCTCCACATGTATTCCAGATATGAGCCGGGAAAACTTAAAAAAGTGACAATACCTCGTAGAAACGTTTCTCTCATCCTTACGCTAAGGTAGTATAACGATGTCATTTGGCTGCATGGTGTTCAGTTGTTTTTTTTCCTGAGAAGTTAGTTTCTCATCAGTTATTGGACGTTAAAAACCGCGATATAAGTTTCTTTTTACGATAGTTGACAGCTGCCGTTCGTGAGTAGTTTTTATCGGGGATATAAGAAACTTCGGGGAAGAGCCAGAAGGAGACTTAACCTTCTGAAGAAGAAGAAATAAATATTTTTATTTCTCTTTTTTACTCGGCTCCACCGGAAATTCTCTACTGCGCAAACTCTGGCTGCACAATGGCGGCTAGAGAAACAGGGTTTTTTTGGCTTCAAAAACGTAGAACAGTGACAGGCGGAAGCACGCTGTACACTCTGTATACAGTCATTGGTGAAGCTCCGTGAAGCCGGCGTGCCTCTGTCTGCAGTCACTTTTCTGCCTCCAGCATTGTCCCACCCACAACTGCGTCTGATTGGTTACACACAGAGCTACAGCACAGTAACAGCCAATCAGCAGTGAGTGTGGGACTCTCCCTGAGTGGTTCACTGCGAGATGATGAAAGTTTCATTACAGCGGTCCGCGCTCCGCGGACTAACTCCGGGAACAGATACATGTTTTTAAGGTAAATTACGCTGTAGACTCTCCTAAAATTGTAATAAGCAGCCCAGCCCTCTACTCAAAACAACTTTACTGTGAGACCAATAACATTTTATAACCATAACCGGCGGCAGCTCTGCTCTCGGTCTCTCCTCACCTGTCTGCTAATCACTCCATATAACACTGAGGCTAATGTACATATAGAAATAGTCCGTGATGGTAGAAGCGTGTGTGTGTGTGTTTGTTCATGAGAGAGAGCGAGAGAAAGAAAGAGAGAGAGCGTGTGTGTTAAAACACCTAATGTACCCGACCCTGTCCAGTATTAATGCAGGGAAGCACATTAAGGGGAAGGCTGTGTAGCTGTTAGCATAGCATTGGCTCACTGGTCCACTTCTCTGCACTGTCACCACAGGGAGAGAGTCTGTTCTGGTAAAAGTAGTGTGGCATCTGTAGGGAGCTATTTATTTGACATCATCTCTTAACTTTAAAAACTCCTTTCATTTTTTTTCAGATTTCTTTGATCTTAAAACACTTGAAAGATAAGATAATATTCTAGTAGTTAAATTCTGGAAGAGCTTATTTTCTGCAGAAAACTTTAGGGCAGTATTTATTTGTTTATATTTTCAGTCAGCTTTTAAAGACATGCTACTGAGCCAGGGAGCTGTTTGAAAATCATATACGCATTAAACACAGTCAAGTCATGGAGTTTTTTCTGTTCAAAATTTTATGCCATTATTTTCACTTTTGCTGCAAATGAATATCGGTCATAGATATCGGTTATCAGTCTCCTTAACAACTGATAATCGGTATCGGTCCTGAAAAAAACATATCGGTCTATCCTTACTGCTGATCTTCCCTTGTAGTCTCAGAGCAATCACCACTGATCTATGCCCAATCACATTACTAATGGATTTAAATGAGCATCTGTTTGTATATTAGACCACATTACAAGCAACAGCTCACAGTTATTTCACCTTCTCAGAGCTCTGTCATCTCACCTGCTGTTATCAGGGTCGGGCAGAGTGACGAGCAGCTTGAGTGGTCAAGCAACTGAGAGAGGGAGCAATTTGTTTATTTCTGATCTTGCATACCTGCAAAAAATTTTTGCTGTATTTGCTTTGCATGTTCATAAAATATTGAGCTTATCTCTGGTTTCTTAAGTTTCGAGTACAGATACTTTAAAAGTAGCACTATAAAAATGATGTAAAAAAAAATTGTGATGATAACGAAGATCAGATAATATGTAAAATTTATCGTGATAACTTTTTTTTTGCCAATTGCCCTAAGGAGTGGTTCTTTATTTAACAATTCCAGGGTTAAAATCGGCAGCTTCCAGATCTGTGCTTTGTTCAGCTTTGTCTTCAGTTAGAACAGGCTCTGTTTGTTTATAGAGTTCAAGTTTAGATCTTCCGATTGCCTTTTTTATTGTTTATTTCATGGCCTCCTTCTAGTACTGTTCGATTTCATGAGCTGCCATAAAACTTGAAACAGTCGTAGTTTAATGTTACAGTGAACTGTTGCTTAAAATTTGCTGTTTCCTGCAGAACTCTCCCTTTTCCTCTTTCCAAGGTGGACTATCTTCACTAAATGCACTGTGCTTGTTCTAGAAATGTCTCTTAACATTACTTTTTTATTGATTCACATCTCTGGAAAAAGATTATTTAAGCCTAAAAAATCGACAAAACGCAGGAGGACAAACTGTGTCTGTTCAGCCTGTGTGTGAACCACTCTCTCTGCCTCTGGGTGCAGCATGTTCACAAATTTAATAAATCTTCCTTTAATATTATTCGGTCATGGAGGGAAACTTAAAAGAGGGAACCTCTGTGCAGGAGTTATTCAAAGCCTCACCTCATGTGAGAAGAACCACTTGCAGGAAATATCACAGATCAATATCAATGATTAACAGACATCAACATGATTAAGACTCTTTGTACATACAAATAGTGTCACAGAAGCAGAGAGAGACAGAGGTGATTATGTGAGAGTCTGTTCTCATCATTTCAGGGAGAATTCAGCTGAACAGACTGAAGCAGGAAACTTTTAAAAAATATCACAATTTATATCACAGGAAACAAAAATATTGCAACATCATTTTTTCCAAATATCATGCAGCCAAGATTTTCTCTTAAAGCTGTAGTACAAGAAAAAAGCAGCAGCCTTTGAATGCTGAGCTCCCCCTGACTCTGCAGAGGTAAAGCAGGAGACACAGCGATCACACACTTCAGGCTGTGCCCATGAAATCTGAGTCCAATCGATATCTGTGAGACTTTTTTTCTGTGGCGTGAGGCTCACCCATGAACTGCATCTCCCACTCCCTCACGCTCTCCATCTGCACAGCGTTGAGGTCTGACAAGTCGTCGTACTCGTCCCTCAGGGCGTCTTTCTCCAGGCAGAAGGTGGCCAGGCCTCTCGAAGCATCCCGACCCGCGAAAATGCCGTAAGGACCATCTGAGGGAGAGAAAAACCACAAAGTCAGGGCGAGTGGTTGAAGTAAGAGGCGATGGGAGGTTAGAGGACACATGAGTCAGTGTTCTGCTGGCTTTGGTTTGGCTTTCTGTGCTTGGAAGGTTTCAGTCTGCAGCCAACTGATTCAACAAGAATTTAAACGGTGAAAACTCTGACCTGCATCATGTGACCTGCAGCTTCACATTTAACATTCTTTCCAGAGGTAAAGTCAAGCAAGTGATACAGAGAACAAGTCAGGCTCTTCTTTACAGTGTGACAATAAACAAGCACTGGTTTATCATCTCAACCTTCAAATGAGCCGGAAAATGGTTTTATATGCACGTGCACATCTGGGAGTTTTTCAAAATTAAAGTGCTCTCACATATGCTATCATCACATCCAAATAAAGACACTACAGGTGGAAAACTCAGCAGAGGGTGGTTTAATAGGTGAATAAAACTGATTTCTAATAACATAGTTCCTGCAGGTTTTGGCAAGTCCAATTTAAAGACTTTTTAAGATCTTTTTAATGCCACCTGGATGAAATTTAAGACTGAAAACGCCATAAATATAGCTGATGGTTGGGGGTTCCTGCTGTATTACAACCAAATCATAGCATGTGTCACTTAATGAGACCCGTTTAAGTTGACTTATTGTTGGTTTATTGAACATAAGGGGATCCTCAGTACTCTCTGGTTAACAGCTGTATGTAAAAGTACAAACAGTGACCCACAGACACATACTGGATAGTTAGGATGCAGATCATTTATATCAGCAGCTTGTAAAACAGCATCCACTCTCGAAACGTCCCACGTAAAAAGAAAAATGATAAAACATCAATAAATCCTACCTGGACAAATTTAAGACCTTTCAGTACTTTACTTAAGACCAGAATACAACACTTCAATGAACTTAAGACTTTTCAAGGCCTCAGTTTTAGATACATGAATTTAAGACTTTAAGATTTTTTGGGATGCGCAGGAACCCTGAATAATAAAGAAGTTGTCAAAATTGCTGGGTTAAAGAAAAAAAATGGGACAACCAAAATCTAAATCTCAACTTCAGATTAAATCGCAATATGTTCCGCTGCAATATTCTAGTCACAGACAGTGCAATATTTCTTTAATCCGAAATAAGCCAGAACACCAGATAAAGTTT
Organism: Thalassoma bifasciatum; assembly: GCA_008086565.1. NCBI lineage: Eukaryota > Metazoa > Chordata > Actinopteri > Labriformes > Labridae > Thalassoma > Thalassoma bifasciatum. Next base: position 122,974 of record RPOG01001187.1, read on the forward strand.
TGCGATAGATCTTTTATGCTCTACATCAGTGTTACTCAACCCTGCTCAACCAAAGAGCCAAACTGTTGAAAACTACCTGTGCAGGAGAAACAATCAAAGTAGTGAAAAGTAGGAAAAACAGCCAGAAGTAGCAATAAAATAAGTTCCAGGTTGCAAAATGGGTGAAAATTGGTAGAAAACTTAGAAAATGGTCTTAAAGTAGCAAAACTGCCTGATATTTCTGCTGATCTTATGTAGTATTCTAACTTTCGACACTGGATTTGAGGTTTTCATTTTTTGTAAGCCATAATCATTAACATTTGAAGAAATAAAGGCTTTAAATAATTTACTCTCTGTATAATATGTCTATATATTATCTGGGTTTCACTTTCTGTAATGAGTGACCCACAATATTGAATTCTTTCATTATATTCAATTTTTTTGAGATGTACCTGAACATGCAAACAGAGATTCTTTTGTGTTTTAGATCTTTTTTGGTGCAAAAATCCTTCTTTTCTCCCTCATTTCTGTGTTCGTCTTAATCAAAACCAGAGTTATAAAACAATATGTATAACATCCCTGTCAATATAGCAACAGATATTAACAATACACAACATGGGGAATCTAAAAATGATGGTACAACAAATCACAATTGCAATATAGGGGGGAAAAAATGCAACTAGCCTATTTTTGCAAAATGTTGAGTCCCAGTTACAAGTGGAATATTTTTTAAAAGGGATTTCTAGTAATGAGGAAGTTTTAAACACTGCGCGGTTTAAGAAATTAAAGAGGTGTCTTGATCCAAATCTCAACTATCGATATTTGACTGAGCCCATTTTGCGATAGACTGCAAAAAATCCTCAAGAGAGACTCAAAGATTACAGGTAAGGTTTTGTATTGATCACTTAAGAGGAAGAAGATGCAGGGTTTTTTACTGTTTTCTGAAGCTTTAGGGTGTCCTGCAGTCAGGGCACGCCACACTTCAGAAGGTGTGTTAGAACGTGACATGAAACAATGACTCAGAATATAGCACAAAAAAAACAAAAGAAAGTAATGACTGTTGATCATGTGACATAAGTGCTAACTAAGTTGATACATTTTGGGCAAAAATTAGGGGTCAGCATTTGTTACATTATCGACTAGTGTTATTAGATTGGAGTCTTCTCAAATTTCTTTATTACATTTTGGGTTGTTGTTACATGTCAGGCTCTAACGAGGCATCATGCCAAAGTTACCAGCAAAGTTTGTGAAAACTCGCTGTATAATAGACATTTGTAGTTTTGTCGTTTATCTTCTACCAATCTGAGTATTTGCTGTGGAGAAAGTCAAATTCCTCACTTGCGCGGTCAGGCGCCTCACCACGTTCTCAGGCTTTGAAAAAACCAAACAGAAGTTTTTGAGTCTTGCTGCTGATGGTTTTGTTTCTTTGCTCAATCATAAAAGTTTGGACTCTTTTAGCACCAAAACTCCCCACGGGTGTTTTTTCTGCAGTTTTTTTTTTGTCAAAATGTGGACCTTGAAGTAGTAGTTGTTCAAAAGCTTTCCTTAACTTGAGTTATATTGAAGTCATTTGACTATCTGTGCCTAAAGTTGCTGCTGCTACTTGGTCTCTCTCATGAACCCTGCAGGCTTCCCTCCATGTTTTCTGTTTCTCTTCTTCTCTAAAACTTTGCTCATCTCGCAGGAGACGCATCATCTGATCAGCATGTGAACGCTCTGCTGGCTCTCTGCTCACTTTTTCTTTTTTAATTGTGCAACTGCAAGAAAAAAAAAGGAGAAAAAAGTCAGTCCACGGTGTTCAAACTGCCTTCTAGCGAGCAGAGACGCCTTATCACCTCGTAGATTAGATGTGCTCCCAGCCTTGCATAACTACAGGATCAAGCATTTCGCAGATAAAACTGCTGAAAGCACTTCACGTAAATCTCAGGAACGCTGCAGCCACAGCTGTGCACGGTTATTTTTACGTCAAAGTCTATTATTGGACTCTTATTAACTCTAATATCGTGGGCAGTGACTCACAAAGAGAGAAGACATGACTGTGCTGCATTTGTGCTTGAATAATGAGTGAGAAATATTTTTAACAGCTGGAAATGACAGTTTGACTTTCCTCCAACCAGAGTCTGAGGCTGTTCATCACTCCTTTTTTAATGATCTTCAGATTTATTGGTGTCAAAAACGGAGCTGAAAGCACACGTGTAAAGAGAGGGAGCTGCGTGAGGCATTATAAACTACATTTCTATCCTTTTGTTTGTTTGTTTGCATGAAGACTGATGAACACATTGTGTATAAACTTCCTCAAACACCAACTACACAATTTAATTCAGGGCCCAAACCTGCCAACCCCTCTGGGATCTTAAATGTGTATCATAATTTAGAGAGCTGGATGGATTCTGAAGCTTGGCTCTCGTCCACACCCAGTCAAGTAGGAATAGCAGACGTGACATATGAGACTGTGTGGGAATAATTATAGCAGATTACAGAGGAGATGGGTGAGTTTGCTGGTTGGAGAAAATGCTGAGTAGCAGGAGAGGCATTGCTTTGCAGGAATTCATCAAGTCAAGGAATGCAGCGTTGGAGATTGAAATTACAGGTCTGTTTGGGAATAAAAGAAAAGCAAAGGGGTCAGATATTTGCATACATTTCTGTCAAACCTGTATAGTCAGGAATGTAAATGTGTAAACATAGTACAGCTTTAATCCTGGAGGAAAGTAGGTTGTTAGATGTTGAAAAAGTTTTTTTAAACAGCTTTTTAGACAGTCTGCCCCATTTAGTCTCCTCTGCTTTGCATTTCTCAGCTTAAGATAGTATCATCCTTTATTCATTCCACAATGGTGATTTTTACACGATTATAGCAGCTAAGTGTTGAGAGCAAACTAAGTTACAATAAGAATAAATAAAAATAGAATAATGAAATGAGTGCAACCGAGTAAAAGCATGTACAAAACCTAAATACAAGTACAAAATGAGCACGAACTATTAATTAATGTGCATAAATAACACATTTTTGTAGTCTATTTAAAATATAACAGCTCTGTGAGTCTGTATCAATGGTGTGAAATGTGAGGCTAACTTTTTATATCCCAATTTGTGAATCTTTATAATAACATTTTATCAAAACGTTGGGTTAAACTCACCTCTTAGACCAACAGGCATCAAATTCAACATCTCTGTTATGTTTGATTTTGGTATTTCTTCAGACATGTTTCTCTGAAAAGAATCTTTGAAGGGGTTCAAAAATCTGAAACTGTGACTATGATTCAGGTCAGATCTTAGAAGCTTAGATACTGAAAATCTTAAACTGTGATTAACCCTCATACTGGCTTCAAATGTACTCCCCACCGTCTGTTCTGACGGCTCATAAAGTAGTAGGTGTCAAATTTTCTCCAAATTTATATAGTTTCTCTTTTTTAGTAAAGATGTTTCCAACATATTCACATATATATCAAACTATTACTTTGGACAGACCTTATTTACATAAAAGTATACCTCTTGTTTAAAGAGAAAAAGCAGAAATTTTGATTTTTGTATTTTTCTTCACTAAGGCTGTTGTAAGAAGCTCATATGTTGATGTACTATTCCAGACAGGATTATAACAAAGTGCAGGCAGGATATTGTTTGGAAATAAATGGCAGCAAGTTAATATAATTTCTCATAAAGCCCACATAAATTATCAAAAACATTTATAACTGATTTTACACACAAATGGAACAGCACAGAAATATCCATATAATCTTGAAGCAAATCCATGAAAGAAAACCAAAGTTATGACAAAGCTACTTTAGAAATCGGGTCAAATTGACCCAAAGACAACAGGTTTACAGAATTCTGCAGATTAGATACAGACCAATAATTGGTGCCGGTATTGGCGTTTTGTCACATACTAGCACCAGACATTTTTAAATCAATGATCAGTTGGTAAGAGATCTTTTTAAAACTGGGTTATTTTGGCACTCGTGTTGCAGAATCGTGTTGTCATAGAGACTTCAAGGTGTCATAAATGAATGTGGTCCTTTCAACCTGATGGGGGAGCCGAGAAATAGCATTTAGATGTAACTGATTCTGGTCACCGGTAATTTAACTCAAAGTTGTTGACTATGATCAGACATATATCTTGAATCAAGATTTTTTTCAAGACCACTCAGAAAGTCCTCACAGGGACTTTAATAAACATTCTTAAAGGCATTTAAACTAAATCAGGAGTTGTAATTCGTATTAGTCAAAATTTTGTCGCCAATACTTCTACTTTTACTGCAAATGAATACCAGTTATCGGCCTCCTTTACAACGAATAATCAGCATCAGTGTTGGAGATGCACTGATACCAGCATCAGTATTTGGTATTGGTGCTGATATCACACTGAAGTACTTGTACTCATACTCTAAGAGTATGCTGAACACTATGTTACCAATACCACTATAAGCAAGGAGGACTATTGACTGTTTTAATGTCGGTAACATGTGCAGGTGCATAGTGGTCTTCATTTCATTTGTTTGAATAAGAGAGTGAGGAAATAGCAGATAAAAATCACATCAGAAGTGCAGAGATGTTGTTAAGTATCTGGATCAGTACTCTGTGTCATTGGGCACTTGTCCCTGACTTAGTTTCATAAAAAGTGGTATAGGTGCATCACTACCTGTAAAGCAACTTCAGAAAGGTAAACAAGCACCAATGATTCAGTTTAGGCCTGAGGAACATGCTGAAAATCTTGAACTGTGATTACCTCTTGTATTGGCTTCAGATTAACTAAGTACAAGGTGTAAAATTTTCAGATTCTGTTGTTTTGTTTTGTTTCTCCTTTCTAGTGGAGATGCTTCAAATTCACTCACATTTAACTATCATTTTGTTATATATGATATGGGAGATCTTATTTACATAAAAGTATACCTCTTATTTTGGTTATTTTTTACACTCAAGTTATCAAAAGTATACATGTTGATGTTTCACCAACAGGTACATGTAAGTGTAGGATGTGGTTTTGAAATTGATCCAGTTCTTTTCGATGGCAGCAAGGTGCTTTTTTATTTTAATGCATTACTTAAAAACAACACTCATACCTGATTTACAGGCAATTCTATGAATGAAACCCAAAGTTATAACAAACTAGCTTTTGAAATCAGGTCAAATTGACTTGAAGACAACAAGAGGGTTAAACAAATTTGTAGATTATCTGAGGTTATACTGCGTATGTATATTCATTCGGGACCTATAGCCTTCCTCGTTGGAAATTGTGAAAAAGATGCTCACTTTAGTTACGTTCTTTAAATTAACCTTTAATTCTACAGGGTAGTCTCAGCAGCAGCTATCTAGTCTGAGAAATACAGATTTATTTTAGTTCTTGAAATGTAGATTCATGAGGAGAAAGCTCCCTGTGTTCACTCATGTTGAGTCTCATCACTGTAAACAAGAGTCCAGACCAGACATCCAGACATGGTCTGTGAACGTCAACAAGCTAACAGGCTAACATTAGCAGGCTAGCTGCTTCATATTCTCTACTCCACTTTTCACAGTTGAGCTGAAATAAAAACTTTTACAGGTTTGAAGTTAGCAATAAAGAGGATTCAAGAGGGGTTATGTACCCTCTCAGTAGTGAGGACCCTAAAGAGTCGGGCTTGGTGGCTAACAGTTAGCATCCCATTCAAAAACACAGACAAAGCCCAGGAGCTGCTTTAGCTCCAACGGTTAGCGCCCAAATTTCAGGTTCGGGACAGTTCACCACAGCGGGGACGTGTCAGCTGTCACTTCCACACCTCCCCTCCACACACTCACCTTTCCCGTAAAACTTTTTGCCGCTGGTCACGTCGAAAACTTTCATGTTGACGGCCATGAGGATGCGGGGGTTCTGGAGTCCGTCGTACTCCCGCAGCTGCTCCAAAGTGAAGTCCCGTCTCCTCATCTTGGGAAGCGCCGAGGCCTCGTCGCCCTGGGCCGCGTCAGACACGAGCCGCCTGCCCCACCGCCGGTACACCGCCAGACATACCGCTACCACCACCACTAAAATACTAAGATTCAGCAACATCCCTCCGAGGCCGAGCCCGTCCGACTCATCCGCTGCCCCCTGCCCGCCGCTTGTGTCAACTGGTCCGCTCGAACTGTCTCCATCGTCCGCCATACTGCACGGTTAGCGCCTACCCGCCCCTGGACAGATGCTGCCTTCACGTNTTTTTTTTTTTTATGATGCTAGCTCACACCCATAATTCCAGCAGAAACATTTCATTTTATTTATCATATTCAATAGCAGAAGCCATTAAAAACTGCAATGATTACCTAAGACTATTCCATCAAATCAAGTAAATGGAAAAACAAAATAAATTATTCTACCTCTGGGTGTAAAATGGGACATAAAGCTCCCCAGATAAATTCAACTTTAATTCTGCAGGCGTAGATAAAAATCGAACGTCAGAGTTAAGCTGTGACGTCTGTCAGTCGCTTAAAAAATAAAAAGCCGCGTTGGTTTGGCTCTGCGACCTCAAAGGGGTCAGTCCTTCACAATTCATGTCTGTAGCTGTCATCGTGATTGTCTCGGAAAATGAAACTAAGGTTTTTAGATCTGAATGAAATAAGATGTGTAAGTGATGTCACTTTAAAACCCCCAAACTTAACTTGGAAGACTTGAAAAGCAGAATTTATACTTTTTGGTTGCAGATCGCCCTTTTTTTTTTCTTCCTACAGAATCATCTTAAGGCACACAAGACTACCTGCAGTATCTCTTATCTTGGCAAACTAGAATCACAGTTCAACAGGCTGAGAGCTCTTTACAGACCAGAGCTGTTTACAGATTGAGATCAACAAACATGTCGAAGACTTTTGGCATCTTGAGAAGAAGAGAAGATAAAGGCAAAATGCAGGGAATGCATTTTTTTGTTGCTTTTTTGTAAACGTTACGAGCTGTGAGGCGCACAGATTCAAGCTCTCTGCCTATACTTGCTTGCTTTATTAAAATGAAATGCACTGATAAAACAATCAAATTACGTCAACCACGCTCAGATCTCTTCATACCCAAACAGTTTGCTGCTGAAAAGAGCGAGTGCTGAGCTCAGAGCTGCTGCTGCCTCGCTCTGCGCCTCTGCAATCCAAACCCACACCCACAGGAGGGGAGCTTCATTTATTTGGTGCAGCACTTTCCTTCTTCCCAGCTCCAGGATCAGACTTCTTCCCCTGGTTGGCGGCGGCGGCGGCTGTTTTCTGGGCGTTGTCTTTGGGTGCGCTCTGTGCAGTGGCAGCGGTGGGTTGAGTTGCAGCGTTGGAGGATTTGGAGGCCTGCGCTGGTTTTGAGGTAGTGTTGGAAGGATGTCTCCGACGCCTCCCTTCATCCCCGGCCGAGGATGAGTGACGCCTCCTTCTGCCTCCCTCTTCTCCCATGGGGGGCTGTGGGAAACAAAGGTTGGAACTACGGTCAGGAAATTCCCAAAATTCAAAGATGTGTGATACAATTAAGATCCTGAGCTTCAGGGCAGAGAACAGATTAATCGTTTAATTTAGCATCATGTCTTGACAACTTTTTCAGGACTTTGGGGAAAGGTTTTTTGTCTTATTTATGGATAAACCCGAGTGTATGTGTGACCTGAACTCCCACTGGTGTTCTTGAATCAGACTGGGACACTCACCACTACCCTGAAGTCCTCCAGGTTCTTGAACTTGGAGAGGTGTTCCCTCAGTTTGGGGTCGATGGGCTGGTTCTTTATCCTTGAATATTTCAGGAAGGCCCAAAACTTCTCCAGTCCGTACAGCTGACCTGTTCATTCAACGTCAAAAACAAAGTAAGGCTATTAACCAAATGTACAATCATCGCACTCAACTTAACTTTTTCCTTTTATTTCAATATTTTTCATATGAAGTATTGTGTGCTTCTCCTCAAGAGAAAGTGCCATACCAAATCTTTTTTTTTTTAACTAGTAACTTAAACTGTAGAGATGATATCTAGAGGTGTCCTGATCCAATATTGATATTGGGTATCAGTCTGATATCAGCAAATATATACATATATATATATATATATATATTGGATTTGATCAGCCTCCATCTAAAATCTCCAACACCAGCTGGACCAGACAGTAAGAAACTCCATTCCAGACTCAGCTCCAGCACTTTTACCCAGCAGCACCCACATCCAGTGTACAGAGAGTGATGACAACAACATGTGCTAAGGTGCTAACCAATGACTATATATAGAATGGACAGCGTGCTTCCGCCTGTCACCGTTCTACGTTTTTGAAGCCAAAAGACCCTGTTTCTCTAGCCGCCATTGTGCAGCCAGAGTCTGCGCAGTAGAGAATTTCCAGTGGAGCAGAGTAAAAAAGAGAAATAAAAATATTTATTTCTTCTTCTTCAGAAGGTTTAGTCTCCTATTGGCTCTTTCCCGAAGTTTCTTTTATCCCCGGTAAAAACTACTCACGAACGGCAGCTGTCAACTATCGTAAAACGAAACTTATATCGCGGTTTTTAACGTCCAATAACTAATGAGAAACTAACTTCTCAGAAAAAAAAACATCTGAACACCATGCAGCCGAATGACATCATCATACTACCTTAGGGTAAAGATGAGAGAAATGTTTCTACGAGGTATCGTAATTCTTTAAAGTTTTCCCGGCTCATATCTGGAATACATGGGGAGGCGGGGCTTATGACCTATACTGCAGCCAGACACCAGGGGGCGGGGCTTATGACCTATACTACAGCCAGACACCAGGGGGCGGGGCATCTGCTGGAGGCTTCAGTTTGAGCCCAACGTCGTTACATCCACTCATTATACAGTCTATGGTGCTAACAGAGTAACAAGGAAGAGGAGTGATGTAAGCCATGTGGCAGTATTTTTCCTTTAAGTCTGAACAATGTGTTGCAGCTGAGCACAAAACGTGTCATGTACAAGTTTGTCATGGAGACATAGAACTGGGGAAACTTAACACATCTAAACATTCCCCCAATTTAAGCCTTGAGGACCTACAAATAGAGCTGAACATCAAACCATTCATACTGCGTCTTATCGGATCAATATCAGTATTATAGCAGAAGAGAAAAGGTTGTACTGTATCATTTTCTGTAAAGGCAGGATCACTAACACTGCACAATTCAGAGGCAGAGTATTTGAGTGGGCATATTTAGAAAAGACCGCATCGCAGATTTTTTTTTTTAAGTCTTTTTTTGGCCATTGTGCCTTTATTGGATAGGAGATAAGACAGTGGATAGAGTAGGAGAGGGGGAGAGAGTGGGAGTGACGTGGGAAACACACCGCAGGTCGAATTCGAACCTGGGCCACCCGCTTGAGGGCGAACCTCATCGTGCACGGTCTCTCCATGAGGCCATCTGCGCCCCAATTTTTTTGTTTTTTAAGGGTGCTTACTTCAGCTCCTCCTGTTACTGCTTGCATCGTGAGCTTGAAGATGCCCAAACCTGGCCCAGAATCAAAATCAGAACATACTTTTTGGAGTGAGTGATGAGCGGAGCAGGAGCGATCTCTGTTGAGAGCTGAGCGGCAACAGATGGAGTCATATGGTGAGATTTTGAGTGGGGAGCGATAGATGCAGACACTTTTTAGAGCTAAATTCTCATCAGTCAACTCTGCTCACATGCTCTGGTCAAAGGTAATAATTCTTTACCTTAAACAGTGAACTGAGAGGATAAGCTTTATTTTCTGACACCTTAAGAACTGAAGTATTTCTGCAAGAGTGACCGTCTTTGGCACAAAGAAGAGGAATTATTGGGAACTTCTCAAACCAGAGTTTTAAAGACCAACAGAAATGACAAAAGCTGAGACATTTAGCCCATTTGAATTAAAATAGATAAATATTAAAATGAGAGTGCAGTCAGTTGACTCAACCTTTTTTGCTGTTGTAATAGCTGAAATAACCACCTAACCCATCTAGAGACTGAAACAAGTTGAACTTGAATGAATAAAAAAAAGGATGTTAAATATCCTGCATAAAGCCATAGTTTTAATAACAGCTGAATGCAGAAATGACTGATTGTTCATTGTGTTCATATGTGATTTCTTGGAGCTCTGGGATAAGAAAACACCTCAGGAGAAGTTGAATAAATCCCTACCCACAGCTATGACAGCAGGCTTTGACTCATTACTTCACTATCAGGAGGTGGCTGTTGGCATATTAGTGTTGTTGCTGTGCCACCTCCCTCTGACAGCTCGGCCTGGGCTCTGAACTGTTATCCCAACATAAAAAGCAGTCAGCTGGAAGAAAGAGGCTGAAGAGTTCACTGAGAGGCCTCTGTTCTGCTTCACCGGGTCACTCACGGTGTTGAAACAAGTTGAGGAATCGACTTTAATCCTTTTTTTCCCACTTTTCACGCAACAACACATCCAGATTAGAACGGCCTGAGCCATGTGAACTTTTAAACTGGGTCAGGCAGGTTTACAGGACTCACATTAATAATGCTGATCATTCAGCACTAATCAGCTGCACGTGTTCAGGTTTTTGACACATTTAAATGGAGTTTAAATTATGAGAGAAAATTGTGCCCACAAATATTCATAAACATCTTCTTGTATACTGATGACTTCATCTTACATACAACTGTTTATGTCTTCAACACGTCAGGGAAAATGAAGGTGAATCTGAAAATTAGGACACCAATATGGTGAGGCTGATTTTTGCCACAGTGTCAACAGGCAGAGGTGACATTTGTTTGATTTTTCTCCACAGATTGATGTACAGTGCTGTGTAACATTAACTGAAGGGGCCTCTGCTGCTCTGAGTTAGTAACTGATGTCACAGTTTTATTATATTTCTAAGATGTGTTTAATAGTCAGAACTTTGTTGAAAAATATGAAATAGTGCAACATTTGGGTTAAATGGGATTATTCACAACATTTCTCTGGATTACTTAGATTTACTGTAGGAATGCAACAAAGTTTTCATAATGTCAGAGGAACACATTCATAAAAATGTGTCAGAAGAGGTACAACTTTATCCAGAACTCAGAGAGCGAGTGAGTGTGGCTGACTTCTGGATGTGGACCAATCTATCTATTATTTTTTGGATTAGTCCATTAGTCATGATTATTTTGTGTCTATACCTCATTCTATTTTACCTCAGTGGCTAAAGAGTACACGCCTGTTTAATTCAACCTGTACAGTGTGAGCTTAGATGAGCTCCATCAGAACATAGATGTGGTGCTGCATGGAACGCAGTTGATCTATTTTTCTGTGAAGTTCTCATATGACTTAGAGTTTGAGTGTTTTGGCCAATAAGGGCTTCCATACAGTAGACAGTGAGAAACTCTGTGCAGAGAAGCAGTTGGTGAACACTTGCAGTTTAAATCATTTCTGAAGTATTGGGTGTCGAGATTTTCTACTGACGTTAGCATAAAGGTAGCAGACTTAAGTTAAGTGAAGCTAGCTCGTGAAGAATAACCTTCCTTTTGTAAGCTAGGCTGTGTTTCCTTTTGACTGTTCATCATCTTTCTGTATTGTATTTTCAGTTTTACAGTGCTTCGAGCTGTATTGAGTCTAAATAAATGACCAAATCAAGAACAACAGTCTCTCATTTCACAAAGAACTGTTCATCTTTCTACCAAGCTGGACATGTACAGTCAGGGAGGACAGACAAGTCCTCATTTTTAAAAAGTTATGGGAGTTTTGACAGTTATTTGTGACTCAAATCCCAAAAAACTGTCTACAGAGACTAGGGATGGAACGGTTTACGAAAAAAATCAGAACCGTTTGGTTTTCCTGATGTGGTTCGGGTCGCATGTGTGCCGGTCGTTTTTTTTTTTTTTTTTTTTTTTGCCTTTGTTTATCTTCTCAGTTTGGAACGTGTGTAATTACGGTCATACACATGCGCAACTTGAGACGAAAGCGAAGCACAGGCAGCACAGTTGTACAGAGGTGTGTGTTGTGGATATGGCGAGCGGAGAGGAGAAACAGCCAGAGATAGAGGATGCTCCTGTGACATCCTATCGCTCTCCTGTCTGGGATCACTTTGGATTTTATGTTACCTACGACGACGGCGGTAAGAAAGTGGTGGACAAAGCCGTGACTGTGTGTAAGCACTGCAGAACACGCGTTGTTTATGCTAACGTGAACACATCCAACATGTTAGCTCATCTGCGGAGACATCATCCCAGTGTGTCACTTGGCAGTGCAAGAAGAGACTCGGGTAGGAGAGGACAACTTTCACTACCCGCAGCTTTTAGACAGCCCCTCAGTGGTGACTCAGACAGGGCAAAAAAACTAACAAAAGCTCTGTGGAACTATAACTGATTAGTGTAGCTCAAGGTTTATTTCAAAATTGTTTCATTCTGTTTTGGTTACACTGAACTATTTTTTCTTTTGTTGAAGAAAACTGTTTTTTTGCCAAATAAATAAAAGGCGTGTTGAAATAAGCCGTGTCTCACACAGCTTTAATGATGTTTAAAAAGGCACAACAGCCTAATTCCTTCAGATTTTACATGACTATAAATGAAAAAAAAAAGATTAAAAATAATATGTTAACAATGAATAATTAGAATATATGGTATTTGGGGTGATAAAAACAATAACAGTGTAAACCAAACCGAACTGGAAACTGTGATACGAACTGAACCGTAGATTTTGTGAACCGTTCCATCCCTAACAGAGACGGAAGAGAGGAGGTGAGTGAACTTTACTTTTTGAAATGATCAGCTGCTAAATACAGCGAGCTGTCTGCGCTGGAGATGCAGAGCCTCCATTAGTGCACAGAGACATCTTCTCATAAATATTCCTCATGAATACATTTTATGACCTTTTACCTTAGAAATATTCCATGAAATAGAACCTCATGCAGTTCACTGAAGTCACAGATCAACACTTGCTGCCTGGTGTTTGGTTTTATCGTATGACAACAACAATGTAAACAATAACATGACTCGACTATTAAGAGTCTGGGTTGATGAATTTCTATAGTGGATGTAATCAATTATGTCAGTTAATCATTGCAACTGTAGTCTGCACAAGTGCTGGTTTGAACAGAACACTCATTTAAATGCGAAGACTAACACAAGATAGGCTCCCTGTGCCAGCGTGATGTTACCGCTTACAGCTTTTGAAGTAGGTTTCTGGTCTTCTGTCTGCCGCCTGCTCATCAGCCCCCACGCTTCAAAATGTGAACAAGCAACTCTGGTTCACTCATGGGTCAAAATGTGTCTTTATGGCCTCATTATGGGGGGTTGTCTTTATTTTTGCATGCTTGAGCTAGTTGTGTAGTCTCACACAGGAAATCAAGCACTAACTGTGGAGACAAGTTTAGATTGCTGATGTTGTTACCTTTCTCAAAGTCTCTGATGGTCTCTTCTTGAAAGTCCTTGAACAGATCTAACCGGAATCTCTTCTCCAAACCGTAGCTGTAGTACCTGAAGAGACACTCCAGCCCATACCTGAGGGAGAGAAACAAATAATTACCTGCACTCTAACCCCAGACACCACTGAACAGGTGACACCTCAGAGACACACGTATGTTTACAGAGAGAGTAGGTTCAGAGGTGTCACTGATTCACTGTGAGATGATCTTAATGCTTCCAGACATTTTCCCATAAGCTCACTCTACAATGAGCGCTCTGTCTCTCACATTATTGATGGTTGCTATAAAGTGGTGGAGAAACCAGACAGACCAGTCCACCAGTTTTCCTCTCAGCTGCTGCACCAACAGCTGATGGGGTGGTTCGATTGTCTGCTCTCAAACACACAAATTCACACACTCACACAGAAACCACACTCAGTCCCACTTTTCACACCCAGGGCTGAGCTGCCTACTTCTGCCACAAGTATGTGAGTTTGGCAGGTGACTGGAGAGTGAAGTGGCTCCTGGCGGATACACAACATCGCCACAGTGAGGCCGCCTCCCCGTTAACCCACCACTGTCCAATCAGGAACAAAAGAGTTAATCACCTTTACAAGAGGACTGTGTGTAATCTTTGTGAACAAGAGATAGTTACAAGGAGGAATTTAGATCAATTCATTAAAACATCTATTTTATTTAAATTTATCTCCTACGCTAGAGGATAAGGGCCACATTAAAAATACATAGATGCATTTCTGAGAATAAAGTCCTGTCTGATTTCTGTGAATAAACTTGTTTTTATAATCCATAGCTTGGCTTTTAGAAGAGCAGCAGCCAGCTGTATCAAAATGTGGAACAAATTGTAAAGTTAAACTTTAATTTTCAGGAGGTAGTTCATCTTTTGGCACATCAGCTTCAAACTGTTACAAGTATTAGGACCCTGAAAAGATACTGGCTGCTCTCATTACTCTCTCTGCATAGACACCTGGCTGCTCCTCTGATACAACATTTCAAAATAAAGTAAATTTTTTTTAGCATTACGTAATCAATAAATAAATATAACCCTTCAAATTAATCAATGCGTTTTCATAAATCTATGAATTCAACCCATCAAATCTGACTTTATTCTCATAAATGTATGATTTTTTTTCTTGTTAACTCCTCACATCCCACCCAATTCTGGTCTATTTACCATGCTACGTTTTAGAGTTTATAACTAAAGAACAATAAGGTCAAAATTCATCAGTGACACCCCATTTCAAAGATTAAAGTCTCTAGTTTCAGAAAATGTCACGTTTTTATATGTGGCTAAAGTCCAAATTTGGATAAATGCAGTTAAAACATGTCTTTTTTTCCTCTTCAATTTATTTACAACCAATTTTTGAACATCATGAATTACAAGATGCTTCATGTCAGACATAAGACATCCACCATTTCACTTCTACACCTTGCCATCTACACAAAATCGGGTGAAATTTGAGCTTTATGAATTCATGGGAATAAACCAGCTGTAACAGTATTCAGTGTCCTCTTTGTAGTCAACTTTGTTCTCTCTTTGAAAAGGTTTGCTAAAATTTGTGAAATTACAGCCCCAGTTACAAATTGTCCCACTCCTGTTGTGTACGTAAATATGAATGATTAGGTGAGACAAAAACATCGACTGCTGACTTTATAGAAGAAATCTCACCACTTGGAATAATTTGATGAAACAAAACTTTTGATATGTTTGAACTCTGGATTCATCTGGTGGAAAGGAGAGTGAATATTCAGGGTACGGACGATGGACGTGATGTTATGACAGGTAGGACCTTCCCTTTGTTGTGATCACCATTTGAATGATTCTTCACGTATTACGTTTTATTGGCAGCTGAAATGTGAAAAATCTAAACTTTCTAATGCAGGTTGCATTTCAATGTTTGACGAAGGCGTTACTGTTAATACTTTGATATCGTTGATGAATGGAAAACAGGTCGCCGAAAATCGGGTGTAGCATAACAGTTTAATCTTTGACTAAATTCTAATAAATCTATGGCTTTATTTTGTAAATTGCTGATTTTGTTCTTTTAAAACTTGTTTTTTTCCCACGAAAATTCATACCCTAATTCTCATACATTTATGACTTTTCTCATAAATCTGGCTGTTTTTCTCATACATCTATGATTTAATTTCTATATATCTAAGACTAAATTGTCACAAATTGATGACTTTATCAGATAAATATCGTAAATTTACTCTAACACAATTTTTTACTGTGGCCTGAATCCTCCACCATTGTCTTTCTTGCAGCTTTTTTTACTTCATTTATTTGACAGCTGACTGCCTCTTCCCCTAACAGTTCAAAGAAATGACCAGACAGCATAAAAGTCAGGAATTTTATCTGCAGCTTTAAAAACTATCTGTTCCACCAAATCAATCTCTGTAACCACAGAACAATAATGACTTTAAGTCCCAAAGATGTGGATTTTGGGGAGAGACAACTTGAGAAATGTGATTTTCTTCACAGGGTGTATGTCAAGTATATTATAGAATTAATCTCACCTGTTGTTTTCTTTTGCATCCTCCAGAGCAGACTGTTTGAACTCCTCATACATCTTTCTGTTGAAGTTGTCTCTGAGGAAGAAAGACCAGAATCTGAAGAGAGAGTTCATCTCCTGAGACTGGCCGATCCCCAACCGTTTCCTCTCTGTGAGAAAAAGAAGAATCAGATCAGTCACCACTCTTTCTACGAGCGCAATACAGAGCTTATAATAAAGAGACGCACCGTTCAGGCACCGTCGGCGGAACTTGTGGTATCCCTGCTGGGTGAAGCCGTTGTCTCTCAGCAGCTCGTGGGAAGGATGCCAGAATTTAGGCAGAGACTGGGGGGTGCAGCCGTAGCTCCCCGTCAGCGGGGCTCCTTCTGATGGAGAGGCATTGGAGCTGCTGCAGGGAGACAAAGGAAAGAAGATGTTTGAGTGTAGATATTAACATTTTTAAGCTGCCATTTGAGCTGTAAACAAGCAGATCTATCTCTGCTATTTCACTATTATCTATTACACTATCAAGACAGTGTAGATTTGACCAAGTATGCAGACATCTGGTGTTTACAACCTCACAAGTGAAAAATTAGGGATCTAGATATATTGAGTAATATTCAGTAAAAAAAATGTAGTTGGACCTGATGGAGGCTGAGCGTGGCCGGTGTTCACGTGAGTCCATCACCCAGCCGATGTGGGCTTCTTGAGGAGGGTTTGAACTGTGGCTGGTTTTCTTCTTCCTTGGTGTCTGACGGAGAAAATCATAACAAGAGTGAGATTTCTGAGACACATCCAACAAAGGCTAGCTCATCAAACCCTACAAGTCTAAATCATGTGTGAACTTAAAACTAAGAGGATATTAAAAAAAAACCACTTTGCATAAGCTGTTGGGATATAATATCTAAGTAACCAAGTAAACACATGCAAAACAGGTAATAAAGAGGTTGTTCGCCTGAAGTGTAAACTGAAGGTGTTTCATGTAAATGTTAGAGAGAAACGGTTGTCAGAGCAGAGAAATGCAAACTGAAAAGAGTCTGCACATCAGTGATCTGTGGAGTTAAAAAAAAAACAATCACAGAGAAGCTACAAAAACTGATTCTTAAAAATCTGTGACAGAAAGTCACATTTTTCTGTGGGAATTATCTGAATGAGGAATCAAATAAGGAAGAGGAAGTGAGGTGAAATTTCAGCAGGCTGAGTCGCACATTTATGAGTTTACTGACCTCTTCAAAAGTCATTTTGTGACCTTTTTCAACAGATGGAAACCTTTTACTCAAAGCTGTTTTCATTTTTGTTTCACCTTAAAAAAAATTCCACCCAAGACTTCTTATTTAACTATTTTTGGGGCTTGTTCATGCCTTTGGTGGATGGAGGAGGACAGTGGATAGAGTTGGAAAGGGGGAAAAGTTGGTTCGACATGCGGGAAACAGGCCTGGGCCACCCATTCGATGAACCTCATGGTGCGCGACCTAGTTTACTAGGCCATCTACACCACCCCAAGACTTCTTTTTATTCTAGCACTTCTATGTCATATTTCTTTGTCATATGCCACTTTTCCACCATACAATTCCAGCCCTACTCAACTCAGCTTGGCGCGGCTCTACCCGGCTCTACACGGTTGGATGGCGTGGATCTTATAACACAGCTGCGCTAAAGTGCTGCGCAGAAGTGCGTGCATGTTCATCTATAACGCGACACAAACATAATTTTGTACTAACATTTCTGCCACCGTGGTCTTTAAAGGAAAAAAAAGCTTTCAAAAGATTTTATTAAAGTAATACAGCGGCTCAAAGTCGGGCGTCATGACAACGAAGGTTAACAACAGCCATGTGCAGCTGCACGTGGAGAAAAATGAAGGAGCTGCTTCCTGACAACAACTCTTCACTGGATCCAGTGAGATCACTTTAATTTTTGATTTTTGGGCCTGGTATACCAGAGATTTTTTGTTGATCAATCATTCTTTTTTAACTGGTTTTCCTTTTTGGATCCCTGTGGATTAATGGACTGATTGGTGCTTAAGGAGCATTTTAGGGCTGTGTTTTGTGTTCATTCAGTCTGGTTCTGTGCCGTCGGGTTTAAATGTCATTGAAAACCCATCGCTGACTTATTCATTTGGCTTGTAAGTGATTTGCACAGAGTCAGAAAGTGAAGCTTCTTTGACTACATTCTCTGACCAATGAGTGACCGGCAGTCTGTCTACGTCACCTTTTAGTATCGGCTTAGCTCGCTTGGAACCAGAGCAGAGTAGTTACTAAAATCTGGCGTCTGACGCGTAGTACCACACCCGTGGAAACGCAACACAAACTGGGTAAAGGCGAGTAGAGAAGGGCCGAGACAGGTCAGTGGAAAAGAGCCATTACAAGCTGTCTGTGCCGTGCGCTCACCTGTCCGTCAATGGTGCCACTCTCCTTCATGACGGGGTAGAAGCGAGGCGTCTTGTTGGGGTCCTGGCGTCCAGGGGTGCGTGGCGTTCTTGGCGTTCTAGGTTGCTGAGAGCGGGGCGACTCTGGGACAGTTGTTGGCAGAGAGCGGGCTAATTCTGCCCCACTATCCACTGTGATGAAAGGAAAAGAAACAGAAAATAAAGATGATGTTTGATGTTTGATGTTTTTCAAGTGATATTTCTAATCTTTCGATAGGATGAGGAGATTCAAGGGATCTTTGGACATCTAAGTTATCAAGTTTAAAAATGATTCAAGGTATTATCTGACCATTTGATTTCAAATCTTTTTATTTTTTCTCCATGATTACATAAATATAAACCAAAGCTATATGGTGTAAAATAATGAAAAGTCAAAGCTACAGCTCAAAATTAAGATCTCAGAATAAGATATTAAGTCTGATTAGATTTTGTTGAAGCTTCTGAAAGTTTTCTGTGTTGGTCTGATACAGTGTGTGCAGGGCAGTGAGCAGCCGCACTGGCACAGAGATTTTCTGGATTACGGGCTAAAAAGTTTAAGGAAGCCTCATTTAATTGGCAAGTAAAGAGTTGAAATCCGACAAAAATCAGAGTGCAACGACCTTTACCCCATCAGAAGCTCTTATAAAAACAAAGCAGTCAAAACTGATGAAAAAGCAAACAGGACAGTTACTGTGTAAACCCACCTGGCATTGGAATAGAAGGGACCTCCTGGTTTGAGTCAACGGACATTTTAGGGGTGAGAGTGTCAAACTCATCTTTACTGATCATGTTCAGCTTCTTGAAGTTTTCCACATCCTGCTGAGAAACACAGAAACAAGGGGAGTTAGAACACAGCAGCAGGAAAAGAACTCTGTGAAATTTTAGGCCACATCAACACAACAGCATTTCACTAGAAAAGACAAAAAACACAGTGAAAATAAATCTGCAGGACTGAAAACACTGTAGTATGCACGCCAGGCCTGTAGTTGGCAACATAACTGTTCCTCCACAGCCTGGAAGAAGTTTAACCTGCTGCTTAGAAACAAAACAGAGGCAGAAGAAAGAGGGAACAGAACACAATGAACTCTAAAAGCGCAAGACTCCAGAGCTTTGTTTGGACACACAATGAAGTTACTTTACTTCTCGGGGTGACATTCTATCACAAACTGGCAAAATTATTTAATCTGTCACTGTCTTTGTCCAAAATCCAGTTTGCTGGTTCCACAGCATCGGTGGCCACAACATTCCAGAAAAATTCAACTCCCAAGACCATTTCTCAAAAGTTTCCCCTTTAGGTCGACTAAACTCCGCTCTCCATGTAAACAACAGGCTGAAACGCAACAACGTTTTGCTTTTCATCCCAGAACTCAGCCCATCAGAGAGTAACAAAGTGAACATCATGAATTAACAACATACCCAAAACCTCAAGTGCAAGACAAGTAAATAAATAAATAAATGTGATATAAAACTATATAGACATGTAAGGAGCCTTTGTAACACTTAATACATTTGGCCAAGAGTTTAACGCACACATCATTCTGGGAAATGTAAATGAAAAAGTAAAATCTACACGGGCAAGTCCAGGTCTGATTGGAGATGCTCGATATAATCAGCACGTTATTGGTATTGGCTGATATTGTCTTAAATATGAACTATCAGAAAGCACACTGATATCTGTGGCAATTATATATTAGGCTGCTGCTTACTTGAAGAAATGCCCGACCTCTGCACCATGTCGCTGGTGTGAGGAACACACACACATTGCATCGTGTTCCCTGTGAAGAGAGGTTATGTGTCCTCACTCTGCCAATTGTGAAATTAATCAAATTGTTCCTGGTTGTGGGTATTGTTCTGACTGACTCAGGTAGAGCATCAGGTATTTCAGTATTATTATTATTATTTTGCACTAAAAATGAATAACAACAAATGTGACAAGAATATTTGCTATATTATTGTGCGCTAATTCAATATAGAAGAGAGTTGATGATCTCTGCAATTAGGTGTGTGGTAATTTGCTTAATTGGTTGTGAAAAAATCTAATTTCAAGCATCCTTAGATCTGATAAAACTTCTGTTATGCATTTGGATCAATGTGTGATGAGCTGTTCACGGCTTAAGTAAATAAGTTCTTGAGTCAATTTGAGTGAGACATAATCTCTCATTTTTGCTTCTTCTCAGCTTTGTTCTGTATTTGTGTGAGGATAAAACTTTTCCAACAAAGAGGAATAGTAATTCTTGTCCTGCTCTCAGGTGTAAAATTACTACACCTTGCTGCTGCCTCTCAGGCTGTGTATCAGGCTGTTTGAACTGATAACATGGAGGTGTCCTGGTGGTAAATAATAGTGGATATGCCAGCCCCAGCAGCTATGACAGCCTGTGGGACACACGGCAGATGTGCGGCGTACTTTGAACTAAACACGTCAGCACAGAAAAAAAGAAAAATATCCCAGTGACCTTGGTGTGTGTGTGGGTTTGTGTGTGTTCAGGCGTGACATTTCCCACATGTAGAGATACTACTGACAACCTTTGAACCAAGAACAAGCTGACCTGCCAAGAACTCACAGAAACAGAGAAATTTAGCTCTCATTTAAGGAGTTCAGAAAGACAATTTATTCTGCAAGAATTAGGTAATATTTCCTTCTCAGAGGACAAAATCTTTCTCTGTGTTTTAAGTTCTTCAAGTGCGTACAGGCAGGCCGCCAGCCCATCATAGAGCCCACAACCCTTCACACTCACACCTACAGGCAATTTAGAGTCACCAATCAACCTGATGAGCTTGTTTAGTGACTGTAGGAGGAAGCTTTGAGCAGATTAGCTGCTGTACAGTATTTAGAAAACAATGATAATATGTCATTTTTTGTTTTCTGTGATATTTGTTAAAGTTTCCTGCTTCACTCTGTTTAGCTAAACTCTCTCTGAAATGATAACAGACTCTCATCTAATCATCTCTATCTCTCTGCTTCTGTGAACACTATTTGCATTTACAAAGAGTCTGACTCATGTTGATATCTGTTAATTATTGATGTTGATCTATAATGATTCCTCGAAGTGATTCCTCTCACATCAGGTCAGACTTTTTTAACAGTGCCCAACTACACAAAGGTTCCATCACTTAAGTTTCCCTCCACGACCAAATAATATTACAGGAATATTTTTTAAATCTGTGAGCATGCTGTGTCCCTCCAGCCTGAGGTCCAGAGTCAGAGAGACAGTGGTTCACACACAGAATGAGCAGACACACAATGGACTCAGAGTTTTTCCACCTCCTGCATTTTGCCTTTTTTGTAGGCTTGAATAATCCTTTTCCAGAGGTGTGAATCAATAAAAAGTTATGTTTAGAGACATTTCCAGAAGAAGCACAATGCATTTAGTGAAGATGGTCCACCTGGGAAAGAGAAAAACAGAAATTTCTGCAAGAAGCAAAGCAAGCTATAAGCAACGGTTCGCTGTGACATTAAACTACGACTGTAAAGTTTTATGGCAGCTCATGAAATCATGCAGCGTGTGAAGGAGGACGTGAAATAAACAATTAAAAGGGTGATCAGAAGATCAAAGTTAGAGCTCAAAGACAAACCAAAGAGCTCGTTCTGACTGAAGACAAAGCTGAACAAGGCACAGATTTGGAAGCTTCTGCCTTTAACCCTGAAAGTGTGAAACAAAGCACCTTATGTGACATTAACTGCAAGCAAACTGTCAGATTGACCACTAATGCTGCACGTCACTCTGCCCGACCCTGATAACAGCAGGTGAGGTGACAGAGTGCTGAGAAAGTCCTCTAACTGTGTGAGCTTTTGCACATAATGTAGTCAAATATAAAACTGGATGCTTATTTACGTCTATTAGTAATGAGATTGGGTGTAAATGGGCTACAGAAATTGAATTTAAAGGCTCAAATATACTGCAATAAATTATATACCTTGCGATATGAATGTGTGCATGCTCATGTCGTGATGGAGAAACTGAAATGATATATTGTGCAGCCCGATTTTACACATACATTAAAAGTCTAAAAGTGTTTGAGTTGCATGTTTACCAAAAAGAGATGGCTCCTGGGCTGATTGTGTTGAGAACTACAAACAGATCCAAAGCTTAATCATCTGAAGAAAGTTACTCTGGGTTCACAATTGAAGGCAGGAGTTGATGAGTATTTCAAACATACATGGACACAGAGCAAGAGATGTTGAACGGCAACTCTTTATGCACAAAAAAGGTTTCATTTCTGACTACAGTGTTTGATTCAGCTTACATAAGACCCTCTAAGATTTCACATGAAGCTTTCTGAGATCATGTCTTACTCAACTTCACTTAAAGTAGGAGAGTCATCTTCCAAAACGGTAGCTTCTCCAAGGCTGTGAACACTAAATACTCTGACAAAATAACATAACGCCGTGTAACTCAGGCTGCATTTCTGCATCCTGTTTCTGCAGACGTGGCAGCTTTTCCAAAAAGCAGGTCACACTCCTCTTTGGCAGCAGCTGTGTGACACACATGTAGTCTGCAGACACATACAGTAGGTCATAAATACTCGTTTATTTCTGTCCCTTCGACAGTGTGACAGCTCTGTTCAAACGTCTCAACGTCAGAGCACTTGAGCACGACCATGAAGCCCTTAAACTAAAGAGAAAAGAGCAGCACAACTTGAGTGGGTCCTGATAAAGTCACTTTTGTTATTCAACGTGACGTCGGGCACATGTAAAAGTTCAGATGTTGCAGAGTTGAAGAGTCAAGAAGATCTCTGTCCTATTTTTCAGTCCCAGGATTAAATGTCAGGACCTTAGCCTTAGATGTCTGCTGCCTTATTTAAGACTCAGCTATCTCCATTTTGGTCTGAATGATCTGTTATTAAAAAGCTCCTTCTGTGCATCAATCTGTGAATATTTGTGTCAAATATGACACTAGTTACAATCACTTGTTGAATTAAAGCTCCCATGAAGAACCAGTTAGTGTTGATTCTGGCGCCCCCTGTGGATAAAGTTGCATCTTTCCTTGTTTCATTCACTTTTCTTGTACATGTGCAAGTTCTGTACTGAACTCTAACACTTCCCGCTTTGAAAATCTGCTATCCAGGGGTAAAAGACACAAAGATGACAAGACACTTACCCCCTGCCAATGGCTATTAATTTTCTTAATACTTATAGAGGGGTAATCTATCTATAGCTGATGATCTTGTTAGCGTCAACAGCGAACATAAGGCGTTAATACTAAATTAAGTGTCTGTATCCAGAAAACTTCTCACAGGAGCTTTAATAAAACAAACTTTTATTTGTTTTCTGCACTTTACATATTATTGATTTACTTAAAGCTTCCTACGTTGAATGAGAGTTTCAGGAGGCAATGCAAAAAAACTGTTTACATGCAACAGCTGCTGACTCTAAAGACTCTTTCTATGACAAGATCATTTTTTATTGTAACTTCAGGAAAATAACTCAATAAACCTGCATCTGTTAAAACGACCCTCTGGCTGCACTGAAGCAACAAAGGGAAAAGTTGGATATCTGTGAGTGTGTGGGTTCACAAAATCAAAACCATAAAGTGTGAGGGTCAAGTTACTGAGGCATTCAGCAGCCCAAGTGTCGCTGTGCCGTGTGTGGCTGTTTATGTTCAGTCTTTAAGTTTAGACTGAGTAACCCCGCTGACACACTGGCACAGTGACTGCAGCTGCTCAAAGTTAAATAATTAAGAGGCTCAAAGAGGCAAATATTTCCTGACAGGAAGACAACAATAAAACTTCATATTCTCTGAAGTCTCCCATAAAAAACCTACTGACACGAGTCTACACGTTCTTCATGTTTAAAATGAAAACAGTAATTCTGTGTTGAAGCTTGTTGTCACTGTCTGTGTTTATGTTGCACATTTAAGATTTTTTTGGTGTTTTGTGCAACCATGTATTGACGTTTTTGACATGCATTTCACACATTTTAAGTCCATTTCATAGAGAAAGAAAAGTCTTTTTTTCTTCCCAAAACAAGAAGTTGTAAAGACAAATTAGAAAAAGAAAACTTTCCCTGTGCAAAGCCTATTTCCATCAGTTAAATAAAGATAATATAGTTAACTTCATTCTTGATATAGTTAAATAAAAATGAAAAACAGGTTTTGTTGAGATTATTTTGTCAAAATTGAGTCATAAGATAAAAAAAGTCAAAATTTTGAGTTAAAAAGCCAAACTATTGAGACAAAAAGTCAAAATTGAAATTTAGAGATAGGAAGTCAAAATAGGAAAGTAAAGTCAAACTGCTCAGATTAAGTCATGATTATGAGATTAAAGTTGAAATTTTAAGATAAAAAAAGCAGAAAATATGAGTCATGTACCACTGGCTTTGTAGTTCCTGCACCCCCTCACTCTACAGCTCATGTTAAAGACACAATAAGATAAGATATACTTTACTTATACACTTTATTATCAAATTATTTCCTTTAATATGTTTTGCTAGCCTTTTCAAAGATTACTTGTATTTCTCTGAGAGGCACTTTGAATTTCCTTCTTGCCAAAATGTGCTGTACACATTAACTTACCTAACCAACATAAGTTTAGAATAAAGACTGTAATCATTTCCACTCCTTCCAATGCACAGGTAACTAAACTGAGGATAATTATACCGAGCAGTGGGACTGTCTCCTGGAGGGTTGAAAACTATCTGAAATGCAGGCTGAGATGGACCCCCTGCTGTTGATTAAATACGATGAATGAAACACACTGATACTCCTTAAATAGCTGGAAAAAAATTCTGCCTTCTTCAATTCAAATAAAACTTCATCTTAAGTTTGGAGTGACATTTCGAGAAAAGGTTTGTTCAAGGTTTGGCTCCAACTTGTAATCAGAAGTTTTTGGGTTTTGTTTAAAAAGAGATGCTGCTTTAAAAGACCCAAGTTGTTGGATTTTCCCAGCTTGAGACTTTTGACTCAAAATGGTTTAAAATATGAGGATTTTTTTTCACGTTTTCTTTTCTGTTACTGAGAAGCGTCTTGCTCAGACTTGACTTAACGTTCGAGTCCTAGGTCGTATTATTCCTGAGGTGACACACCTGCTCCGACATGTTTGCTTCCTGAAGATAGCATACATTAACGACTGTCAATCTGACCTGGAACAATCTGGGTTTTCTGGAATAAAGGTCAAATATTTGGATCTCATGGTTAGCCCACAGCGTTCAGATCTTTGAGAAAGATGGATCGTTTTTCGAGTCTTTCATGCAGAGATAATGGCAGACTTAGCTGAATAAATGGAGGCATAATCAAAGAAATAGGGGCAATTTGTAATCAATTTGTCGTGGGATTTATGATCACACATCATCTAATATTCCATTTTCCTGACTAGGGATGGGTGTCGTGAACCGGTTCCTGTTAAAAAATCAATAAGAAATGGTTTAATCCATCAACTTTAAATAACCTTTTTGCTTCACGATTCCGTTATCAATTCTTTTCCATGGATGGAGATACTATCAGCCCTGAAAGATCAAGGATCTTTACAGAGAAAGCAGATCTGCATTTAGTTTGACCTTTTATCCTTTTAAAAAAGGACTGTTGAATTTGTATTATTGACACCTTCAGGGATCTAGGACCCAGTGACTTTCATATTTCTTTACTTTAAACTCAATGAATTGTTGACAAAACCTGTGAAGCTGCCTTTTGAAATGTCTCAGGAGAAATCAAAAAGAGGATCAATACAGACTTCGGTTAACAAGCGGAATCAACAATGGAATTGGCATCGGCAAAATCTCATCAACAGCCATCCCTATTCCTGCCACTTGACATCATGTTTTCTTACCTTGCTGCACTCGATCTGTTCCTCTCCTTTCCACAGGTCTTGCTCGTAGTAATACAGCCCGTCGTTGATGGCTTTGGCCAGGTCAGTGGTGAGTTTTGCTCTGGATTCATGGTTTCCTGTCCGGTCTCCACCGGGGTGTCTACGGATGTAGGGGGGCGTCTGGGTAACAATCAGGATCTTGTTGACATCTTGGTCGTCCAGTTCGTAGTCAGAGTCGTCCTCGTCTGACCAGTCGGTGAACTTGTTTTTCCTCGGCGCCATCTGCTCCATCTCTTCATCGAACATGAAGTCCAGCTCCTCCTGGTCGGGCTCGGTCTGAGTCAGAGGAGAAGGTTGGCTGCGTGGAGACGCTTCCACACGCTCCTGGATGAGACAATCAACACGCGGCAGTTACAAGAAGAACACACAAAAAGACGTTTAAATCTACAAACTGAGCTGATAACTTGGAGGGGGGGGGGGTATGGTACTTGAAGTAAGAGTTTGGTTATCTTCATATAGTTTACTCCACTGATGGGGAACAAATAGCAAAAGGCAGGTGTTTGACCAGGTGATTATTTTAGGCTTATTTATTTAACACGCATTAACCCATCAACCCCAGACAGCGTAGACACATTTAGGCAAGTGCACTTTGAATACCCTGTATTTCTAAACGGTTTGCACGACTGGAAAAATTCAAACATATAGTGAAAGTTGAGATGTTGCTCTTCCAGTCAATATGTGGTTATCACAGTCATTTCACTCAGGTATTTAAGGAAATCTGCTCATAAACACAGACCATGGTGTTTTTTCCAAAAGTGCCAAAAGAAGATTTTCTCGGGTTTCTGTGTGATTCTAAGACAAAAAGAGTTGGGATAAAATTCTGTATAAACAAAGCTCTCCTTCTCCAGTTTTTACTTTGTATAAATGGTTGTATGTGTAAATGACCCTTTTATTGTGTGGTGACTTAGTTAAAACAGTGTATCAAGGCTTATTCATAGAATATGTGTGTATTTCAATGTTGACAACGCGTAGTTACCTTTTTAGAACAGAGTAACAGGCTGTTTGTACTGAATGTGTGTACGTGCATGCTAAGTGCATCTTGAGATTTTGAAGACATTTGTTGCTGTTTCAGAAAAGTGTTTCGGAAAAGCGATTCTAGTCTTTTTTGTGTGAGCATGATTTTCTTCTACTTTGTAAATCAATAAGCCATGTCTTGTTTGTTTTGCACAGTTTGCGTGAGCAACTGAATGTCTTTCACCTCTACTTTCAGTTTCAGTTTTTGTCTCATGATGAGGAGCAGCCATCCCAAAGTGACTTGTGTGTGCAGAAAAAGAGAGGCTGTGGAATGCTGGAAGTGTTGGTGATGCGCTCAAAGATCTTTTTTTTACAAAATAGGTGATAAAAGACCCAGAAATGTTATTGTCAAGGTTTGTTTATTTTTAAATTTTTAGTTTATCTCCCAAAATTTATTTTCTTTGGTTGGTTGCAGTGTTTTTTCTGCACTCAAACCTCTAAAATCCAATTCCAGTGTTCATGTTTTTCTTCAGTTTAAATTGTTCTTCACTCATATGGCATGCAGAAAATTGAAAATAACTCCAGATATTGAAAATCAAATTCAAAGTACTGTAGGCAAAATGGGCCTAAGCACTCACTCTCAGGGCACTTTTTGACCTCTTTATCATCAAAATTAACAAAACAGTCCAGACAGGCATTTTAAGGCTTAGTTGTTAAGGGGCTAAAGATCATCAATTATTTTTGATTGTTTACAGGGAAACATATTTTAGACAAGACGGTGTTTAAATTTTGAGAAGCAGAGACAAGATCAGGGAAGAAAAAAGGCTGAAGGTGATGAGGGAGGAAGAACAAGGAGTACTCAACCGCAGAGGGGAGGAGGTCAGGTTGGAGTGGAGAGGGAGGAGAGGAGCTGACAACACACACGTCATCAGTGTCATGCTGTCAGATGAAAGGTGGAGGAGAAGAACAGGAGGAAACGACAGATGGATGCAGGGGATGATGGTGGTCATGAAGAGGGAGAGAGTGACAAACAGGAAAGAGAGGTTAAGGGAATGAAAACTGAAGACTGGACGCTACGAGGTGAAGTTTTCGAGCACCTTTGTCTTGCCAGAGTGTTGTCTGTGGCGTTTCTCCACCTGGATCCAGGCGTCGGGGTCGGGTTGGGGGGCGGGGGCGTCTTTGAAGGTGTCAGCGTCAGGGAGCGACTCCTGGCTGGAGGAGCTGGGATCGGCCGAGTCCTGAGGCTCAGCAGAGTCAGGAGGAGTCTTCTCTACGGGCGAGGAGGCTGAGAGGCCAAAACACATCACACTGAGACAAACTTCAACAGGGCTTTACAAATCATCCATCACACTCTCGCCTCTTATCAGCTGCAGAGAGAGTGAAGACTGAAAGCTCAACCCTGGTCTGACTCCAACCACTTAGTCTACAATCTGTTTGACTGATGGTACCAAAGCTGGAGATGTGAAGCTTTAGAGAGCAGAGAGCTGTAGAGGAAATGAAGATATGTTGCCAGATAATGCTCTAATAAATCATGCTGTTTAAAAAAAAAAAAAAAAAAAAAAGTTCTAATGAGGAGCCCTGTGTTTCTACGTCATAGCCAAATCTCCATAATGTGCACTGTAAGATCTATTAAAAAAATAATTAGAAACATTTTCCATGGTTAACTCAAATTTAAAAAGTGACAATGTTCTAAATTTTGCAGTTAGGAAAGAAAAAACAGACTGTGCAACTTTCTTGTTTTTTCATTGTTGCATTGGAAGCAGTTGTCAGTCATTTTTGCACAGGCACTTTCGGGCATTTTGTGGTCTTTAAAGTTAAAGTATAGTGTGAGTGGAGATTAACCTGAATGTCTAGAGGCCCTTTTAAGTTAAAAGTGATGCGTTTCTGAGGAAGTTAAATTTTCTGTAAATTGCTACATAACTAAGTGAAAGCTATACTTGTGTGTAATTTCCTAATATCCTCTGTTTATTTGCATTATTTGCAGATACCAAACACTGTCAATACTGATGAGAAGCTCATGCCATTCATTACTCATCAGCATTCAAGCATCTGCCTGTTGCCATTGTAAAGCTGTTTCCACTAACGGAGAAACAAAAGGCTGAACCGTGAGCTGTGTCTACATTTACTCTCTGATTGGAGTATCTGTATGGATAAAGTGGCCCCGCATCATATAACATACAAACACAGAGGTCAACCTTCACATCCTATATGCATAATAGGGATGTTTGGTGTGTACTGAGCTTGCTACATGATTGCCTGTTGGAGACAGTCCACTACCTGGAGCTATAATTCCTGTAGATGAAGATTAGTTCTGGTTGTAAACAGTCAAAGATAACAGCATCTTGTACTGCGGTGCAGTTTGTTGTATTCTGATTTAATAAATAGAAATAAAGATCGCCTGGTGAGCTCAACCAGTGTTTCATAACAACCATTATCTTGTTGACATTATCCTGCAGAGAGGACTGAAGCCTGGTGCTGCTTACTCTGCTAACAACCTGATGACATTGTTTATATGAGTGGGAGAAAAAAAATATTCACATAAGTTTCGGGATTTTTTGTTTTATGGTCTTGAAATTAATTTTTGGTCAAAAATTCATTCATATTTACAAAATGTAAATGCTATCTATGCTATCTAGTTTACTTCAGAAAGTCTATATTCTATCTCACTTTGCTAGAAAAGGTTCAGATGCGAAAAGTATAAACTTCAGAAAACTATATTTTTTTCCTACACCAGTTTTTTGGCCTCTTTCATAAGTAGTCCAGGCTTAGAAAATCTTCAAACCTACTCACATGTGATGTGGATTTTGTGGGAGCTGTTTTTATTCAATTTTGCTCCATTTTTTACCTTTTTTCCTCCCGTCTTACCTTTAGGCTACTTGAGATTTTATTTTGAAAATAAACAACAAGGAACGTTGCTGAAAATAAGGAAAATCTTTTTTTGAAGCGTCTTAAATATCTTATCACTATTTAATCAAAGGTCTTTTGACAGTTTTAACAATCAGTTACAGAATTTCATCACTTTTCTTTTTTTCCCTTTCAATAATTTGAATAAAAACTGATTCAGAGGAAAACAGCAGGTAAAAAGTCAACTGAGAAGCTCAAATCAGAAGTTGGAATCTGATCATTAATGGTCTTGACATCTTGATTTCTCTTAAAAATATTCTCTCAAAAGTGTCTATTAAAAGAAATTTTCTGAATCTCTTTGATATCATATCAAAAAATAATCCATATCAAATTCAAGCTAAATTAACATTTCACTCAGATTTTGCATAAGAAAGGGCTGAATATCCTTAAATAATAATCCTTAAATCAAATGTTGCTGTTCACTTCTTTAGGTCTATTTATAGCAGAAGAAGATTAATCCACATTTTGTGGTCTGCTGAGTTTTTGGGGCAGATATCTTGCCTGACATTCAAGTGATTCATTAACCATCAACATAGTTCCCTCTTGTACTTGGTTGTGTGAAAAGAGAAGCAGACAATCGTGTCCTTCACTGACCAGAGTTAGTGGAGCTGAGGGACTGACGGGGCACAAACTCAGGACAGTTGATGAGCTGTGAGAAGTCGGTCCGGGGGGAGCCAACGACAGGAGGGGTGGGGATGGGCCAGCGCTCCGGGTCAGATTTACAGCGAACTTTATCCTCTACCAGCTCCACCTCTTTGCTGCCCTTCAGAGCCTGGAAGAAGGAGCAGATTTCATAAAATCAACACATGTACACATCAGCTTTCAACATAATTTAGAGCATTACACCATAATTAAATTACATCAAATATTATTCACACAAGCAATGAAAGGTTTGAAGCAATTACACAAAATTTGCATACCAGGAGGAAAATGAACACAATTTGAGGCTTAAAATTGAACTTATTTCTACAAAAAAAACAGCTTTACAGAGCGTGGAAGCTGATAAACTCTATGTTGATGATCCACCTGCAGGTGTGTTTTACCCATTGACTGTATATAGAATGGACAGCGTGCTTCCGCCTGTCACCGTTCTACGATTTTGAAGCCAAAAACCCTGTTTCTCTAGCCGCCATTGTGCAGCCAGAGTCTGCGCAGTAGAGAATTTACGGTGGAGCCAAGTAAAAAAGAGAAATAAAAATATTTATTTCTTCTTCTTCAAAAGGTTTAGTCTCCTTTTGGCTCTTTCAGCTGTCAACTATCGTATAACAAAACTTATATCGCGGTTTTTAACGTCCAATAACTAATGAGAAACTAACTTCTCAGAAAAAAAAACACCTGAACACCATGCAGCCAGATGACATCGTCATACTACCTTAGTGTAAGGATGAGAGAAACGTTTCTACAAGGTATCGTACATTTTTAAAGTTTTCCCGGCTCATATCTGGAATACGTGGGGAGGTGGGGCTTATGACCTATACTGCAGCCAGACACCAGGGGGCGGGGCTTATGACCTATACTGCAGCCAGACACCAGGGGGCAGGGCATCTGCTGGAGGCTTCAGTTTGAGCCGAACGTCGTTACATTCACTCATTATACAGTCCATGGTTTTACCTCGATGATTAGGTTGATGTCTGTGGTGAGAGCCTGCACTCTGTGGAAGCTGGCGATGAGGGAGATGGGGAGAAAGCCCTGTGCGTCCATTTTCCTCCTCAGGAAAAAGTCTCGCTCCAGGTTGTGGAGGCTGAAGTAGTATTCGCTGAAAGAAAAGGAGTTGTTAAGTGTTAATCAACATTTTGTAATTTCACATCAGTGTTTACAGAGAATATTTCCAGCTGCTCAAATGTATGTTCACTGATCATTTTTATGTACTACTTGTTAGGGCTGGGCAACTAATAACAAATTAGATTAAATCACAACATGGCCTGCTGCAATATTCTCATCACAGACAGAGCAATTTTTTTGGACCTCAAATATGTCAGAATACCAGAAAAACTTTTTAGCGGTAGATGTCCGAGATGATCTAAGAGATGAAAAGTGGCAAAAACAGCAAGAAGTCACATTAAGAATGAATTTTAAGTGGCAAAAATGGTCAAAAAAGCAGCAAAAACCATTGAACAGGGGCACAATTAGGACGAAAACTTGGAAAATGATCAGGTAGTAGCAAAACTTTTCAGAGGCCTGACATTTCTGTGTAAAATGTCCAGTTTTTATTGATTTTATGTAATATTCTTATTCTCTGAGAGACTGAAATTTGGGTTTCATTATCTATATGCCATATTTATTCACATTTTAAGGAATAAAAACTTCAGGAAATTCACCCTGTTTAATGAGCGTTCATAATATCTGGGTCTCTTTCTGAAATAAGTGAACAAAATATCTAAAACTGTATAAACAGGTACTTCTAAAAAAAATTAGAATATCATACAAAAAGTTTTTGTGGATTTTTTTCACAAAAATCCTAATTTCCCCCCTCATGTTTGTGTTTTTCTTATAATATCTTATTTCTTATCTATATCTTATCAAAACGAGAATAAATAAAAAATGTATATTGCCCCCTTGAATAAAGCAAGTGAAGTCGACAACACCTAAGATGGGGAACCGAAAAATAATGGACAATAAATCACAATTTCAAAATCAGGAAAAATAATTGCAACTGGATAATTTATTTTAAGTTTCTTCTCATAAAACATGTGAAATTGTCACCTTCAACATCTGAAAACCTGGGAGTAAGTTGTTGCATAGGTTGCAGTGCTGTACCTGCAGTTACAGAGGCAGCAACCTAAACTCGTCAACCCAAACATTTCTTCCAAGCAACGTTTTCAAGTTCACCCCGAGGGACTTTAAGGTGTTTCCCTGCCTGATGGGAAATTAACTCCCTCCAGTGAGCCCTGGGTGAACCCTGAGGTCACCTCCCTGTTGGATCCACCCAGAACACTTCACCAAGGAGGCACCAGGAGGCATCCTTCCTTATCAAGCTCCTTATCAGGCTCCTTCATCAGGGTTGAATGAGCAGAGCAAACTCAGTCCTTAAATGTGCTGCAATACTAGAAAATTTGTGTGATTTGGGGAAGTTGAAAAAAGAATGCAGTTTTTATTCCATCGTCCTCTGTATCACACTTACAGATGTCTACTCTTCTGAAAAATGCCTTCAGACTGGCCTGATTCATTTTCTCAGTCTTTTCTCTGTCTGATGAAGAAAGAGTTCAATTTTCGTTTAAAATGAGTGACTCAACTTGGACAATTTGTGAAAAATGTCTTCAAAGGGCAAAAAAGTACAATATGTTTGACTAAAGTTGCTGCCTAATAAGGAATATAAGGCTGTTTAGCCATGGGGCAACATTATGTTAAATCTGATGTTTCTGTATGACAGGCACTGAATTGAGATTCGTCTTTGATGTGCTACTCTTACTTTTCTGTATTGAGTTTCTTGTAAATCTGTGGGGTACAGGCACCTTAACCTCTTAAAAAGCTGAAATTTTGACTTTTTATCTCATCAACTTGGCATTTTGTCTCAAAGTTTTGACTAAATATGGCCAAAAATAATCCCAACAAAGCCTGTTTTTCATTTTTATCATTGTCACTAGCAGAAAAGAGCCTCTATAAAATATTCATATTTACATCATTCAAAGTTTTTAGTTCAAACAGAAAACGAGGGTTTTTAATGAATGTTTGGGTTATGAAGCTATCTGATTATCTCTGAGTCTATTTGGGTATTTTTGCAGGATCTTCAAGAAGCTGGATAGGGAGTTGAATTTTCAGATTTTTAGAATATGGTAACACTTGTTAAATAATGTAAATCACTGTTCTATTCCAACTGACTCAACAATGCTCATTGGAACAGCGAAAAGTTTAATAGTCTGTTCAAACTAAGCAAGTTTTTTTTTAAAGGAGATTTCAAATGAAGTCATATGGTGCTGCTTTGAACACAATTCAGCCAAATCAGAATCAAAAGATCTTTAATCGATTAAAAATCCTATAATATAAGTCAGAAACTACTTAAAGAACCCTCATAAAATCAGAAAGACTAGTTGTATTGAAATTTTGAGTTATAAATAAACGTTTATTCTTCTTTTGGAAAACTCAATAAAAAAAAATATTCTGACCAAACCAAGAGAAAGATCACCGTCCCCAATTGTCACGCCACTTTAAGTCACCACACACACTCAGACACACACACACGCCTGTACGTTGAGCTCTGCCTGCAGGCGGAGTGGAGCGGTTTCTTCATGTCGGCTGAGTGAGCAGCCTGAGTAACACTGAGAAAGACGAAAGAAGACAAGAATGTCCCTCCTCTTCCTCCTTTCCGTCTCTACCCCCCTCCTTCAATCCCTCCTCCCTGAATTTGTTCTTTCCCCACATTTCCTCGCTCAGGCCTGCGTATAATAACTCATCCCCTGTCCCCTCCGAGGCACTCTGACTATATTTAGGAGTCCACCTCACCCTCCACTATTCTGAGTCTGCTGCTGCTGCAATGAGGCCAAAGCTGTCATAGACGCAGACAGAGTGCACGCTGCCCCCTGCAGGACACACAGAACTCTGTTTTTTTTAACCACACGCTCTGTTTACTGCTTATCAGACTTTTCACACCTGTAATCTCCTCAGGTCTAACCTTCACCTGTTTGACACTTGAAAAACAGGGGGTTAAAACGTGACTTTGGCGTCTTTCCACCTTGACCTTTGCAGACACATTTCTCCATCAAACATAAAGTGTTGATGCTGAAATATCCTTGATTATAAAGTTAAGTCTTTGTATTTCATACTCCCTACACTCCTGTTACTGCAATATAATGATTAAATCCATCCCAAATAATCAATGTGTTCATACACCTGCAACAATTTTCAAATAATGTTCCTACGTTGACCTGTGGGAGATGTGTAAACTAACCTCACCCTGCAAGCACACATGAGATTTTCTATTTTTGTCTCCGTGTTTCCAGTATCACGTACGTCACTGAGAGAAACCAGCATCTTTGATTTCCAGTCTCGTGATGAATAATTCAGCAAATTGATACTCTTTAATGTATCACTGTTAGTAATTGATCTATGGCAAAGTTCTGCCCTCAAACTCAGACATTCTCTACTTGGATGCCCATTGAAATACATTGTAGAAAGTTAGGTTTTGTTCAGTTTTTTTGAGTTTTTTTTTTCAGAGAGTTCAGGTGTAAAATGGTCAAATGGTGATCATGGGGCATGTAACTCTGTCACAAGGTTCCTGAGAGGCTGGGCAATGGGGTGTAGTTTTAACCTTTTTCTAGACTGAGCTGAATGATTTTGGAAAAAGAAAAGAAGAAAAAAAAAAACTAATTGTCATGAACTGTGTGACTATTTTTTAGTTCCCCATCTTATGTTGTTGGTATGAATTGCTATATTAAAGGGGATTTTTTAAAATTAATATTCTTGTTTTGAAGAAGAAAAACATACACAAGGGAGACAAGGAGAATTTTGTAAAAAAAAAAAAAAAAAATTT